>BMAO01004039.1:0-17204 GCA_019973975.1 Trichonephila clavata
TTCATAAATATTTTAGTTTGACGCTAAAGCTACAATACGACAATAATTGCGCGGACGTAAAATACGTCTTTCAGAAGTACGACCTTTTCTGTGTAGTGCTGTTCATAAAATTATTCCGAAGGTTTTGGAATGCAATGAAAAGATTTTTACAGAGAGAGAAAGAGTTTGCAAAGAGGATTTACCTATTTTAGAGAGGGATTTGCTTATATATATATATATATTCCTTCCCCCCATATATCGCATACGCATGCCTACGTGGACAGAGGCGGCTCTAGGGCCGGACAAAACGGACCCATGTCCGGGGGCGGCATTTGGACCGAATTTTAAAAATACTATATTTTTGTTATGGAAAATTGGAGAGAAGTTAAGTACACACAAACACCACAGACACTATCTAGGGAAAAATATTCAGAACGAGATAAATTCTCTTTTATATGAGAATATTGAATTATACATTGCTCATAAAATTAAACAAGCTAATATTATTCGATAGCTTTAGATTGAGCCCCAGATGCCAGCAAGATCGAACAAATGATATTTATATGGTAAGGTATACATGTATTGAGAAATTTAATTCTAACGAAGTTATCGTTAAAACTAATGCGAGTTTTTTTTGTTTTTGTTTCTTCCACTTGAAAGATTAACTGAAGAGAACTTTCAAATTTAACAGTTGAGAAACTTAAAAAAAAATTAGCGCTAAATTTTCTAGATATGCGGGGGTAGGCCTACAATACCGGAGTGAATATGAAAGGCGAGAAATTAGGGGCTCAATTTAAAATAAGATCGTAAATCGTGAGCAATCTATGTGCCATGTAGTAGCCACTCTTTAAATTTGGTCGTTAAGAAATGGCAAAAGCATCCTTAGAAGCCCCTGTACTTTTAAAATATAGTTCAAAAAATTTTTTTCATCAACTTTTCGTTGGGTTATATTATTAAAATGTATAAAGGGCATTAAAACTTTAAAGCCACTTAGTGTAAATAGCTGGGAAAGCTGAATAGAGGCTATTAAACCCTAAGTTATCAATTGGAAGGTTTTTATGATGCTTAGTTTTTATAATAATGCTGAAATTGACAACTCTATAAGAGATGAGGCCTTTGGATTATTAAATTCTACTTAACAATTCAAGTTCCTATGGCCTTCATTATTTGGAAAAGATCTTTAATTGCATTAAAATCCAACAAGCAAGCTATCTCTGCTAACTTTGAGGTGACGCAGCCACGTCACAGAGTTCAACGGAAAAATGTTAATTTTTAATTTTGAAGCACAAGATAAGAGATCTGATGGAATATCCTAAATTAAAATTAAAGATAGAGTTTTATTTTTTTTACATTGGACTAAGCATTTAATGCTTGGAATGCAGATTTAATTTAATGAGTAATGATAGTAATTGTTTTAAATTTTTTGTAAAATATATATGATTTAAAAGATACCCTTAAAACTTTAATAATTAAAAATGTTAAATTTAGAATGCTGTTGACCGAAGGAGAATCATTGGATGTAAACAGAGCAGATGAGATAATGTCAGTTCAGCTTTAGCAGACAAAAAGAAAAAAAAAAGCCCAGATTAAGTTTTAAAATTTATTTCTGTTTTAGAATTTGCTCCATATAGTGCTATTGCATTTATTTTACATTCTTTGCTAATAAATTTGGCAAGTGTAGGTATTAGTTTCTCAAAATTAAAATTAATACAAAATTTCGTACAGTATGTAAAATGTTTGTATGTACATTTAATGTAAAATGTAAAATTGTAAAATGTATGTAAAAGTATGTAAAATGTATGTAAAATGTACAGTAAAATGTATGTATGTATGTATATGTACTGTTCGCTCCCTTTTTCTTCGCAAGGAATATTCAAGTTTTTTAGATGTGCACTTATGAACAATTTTTATCTTTTTTTAATATAATAGTATTTTTTTTTACTTAAAGGAGAGGGCGGAATTTTTCATTTCTGTCCCGGGCAGCAAAATTGCTAGAGCCGGCCCTGACGTGTAAAGCGGTGGCATTGAGAATTGAATCATACATCTTTTAATCGGAAATTAAGGGATTACTTATAAACCGCACAAATTATCACGAGAAGTGTTAATTTTTGAATATAATTTTATATGAGCAAGCACATGTGGGGTCAATGGTAATTATTAATTTTATTCTTAAGTTAGTATTGCTAAATTAATTATACACTGCTGGCCACCGTAAAGGCAACACCAAGAAATACAGGAGATAGCACAACAAAATTTATTTTGTAGATAACATGTTGACCAAGCATCAAATGATTAAATTTATAGACTTCTGTGAAGTGTGGTTCCTGCTAGAATCAGTAGCCAGAGTAGCCGCCATTGTTGGAGATCACCGCTGCCACACGCCTCGGCATTGATTCAAAGAGTCTTTGGATGTGATCTTGGGGTACAGCAGATCAAGCATCTTTCACACGTTGCCAAAGTTGATCTGGTGTGGCAGCTGGGGGTGTAACCTTAGTCAATCGTTGAGCAACCATGGACTACATGTTTTCTATCGGCGAAAGATCCGGAGAGCTAGCCGGCCAAGGAAGTAATTCAATCTGGTGATTGAAGAAGAACCTTTAACCAATGCGCGCCATGTATGGTCGCGCATTATCCAGTTGAAATATGGCTGTGGCCAAACCCTGAAGGTAAGGAAGGACAACTAGCTCCAACACCTCGGAGATGTAGCGCTGGCTGTTTAAAGTACTGACAATGCATACTAGAGGAGTGCGAGAGTGATATCCAATACAGCCCCATACCATAATACCCGATGCAGGACCAGTGTGGCGGTGGCAGCTGTTCAGCATCCTCTCTCCACGGTGTCTCCAGACTCGAGTCCGACCATCGTGGTGTTGCAGACAGATGCGTGACTCGTCAGTAAAGACAACTTCATTCCATTCTGAAACCCAGATCCTTCTTTCATCGCACCATTGGCGGCGGAGACGTCTGCGATTCTGCGTCAAGGGTACACCAAGCAATGGACATCTTGCGGACAGACCACTCTGCTGTAAACTGCGTCGAATGGTACGTGCAGACACTGAATGATGCGTTACAGACTCAATGTACTGTGCTATGGTTCGTGATGTGACTGAGTCATCCGTCACTGTCATGCGCACAATCTGCCTGTACTCACGTGAAGTGGATCACTGAGGTGGATGCGATGGACCACGTCGGTCCGTCGTACGCTCTTGCATCCAACGGTCACATATCCACATTACAGTTGTTTGGTTTCGTCCAACGCGATTACCGATTTCCCTGAAAGATAATCCACAATCTCAGTAGGCCACTATCCTTCCTCTGTCGAACTCGGATACTTTATCAAAAGCTGATCGCTGCTTGCTGCGAGACATAACTGATCGTTTTTTCAAAAAAACACAATTGCCGAACTTGAAATCGTCGAAATCGCCAAGCCTTAAATAGTTCTTTGAGGTGGCGCCACAGGCGTGCGTGATGTGTGTCTGCGCTGAAATTCTAATCATTTGCATATCTCACCTCCGCTAATGCATGTTGTGAATTTCATGTTATCTGCGTGCTTCCTTCAGGGTGTTGCATTTACGGTGGCCTGCAGTGTAAAATACATTGTGCAGTATTGATACTTTTATAAGTGATTTTTTATCAGTGTAAATTTGTATTTATTTCTTATCATGTCAGAGTCTTATAATTTTTGTTTGCTTTCAGTAACTTTTTAAAAAATTATCTTTTGTTTTCGATTTTTTAATCTGCTTGATCTCCTCGTGTAGCGTGATTTTTGATGTATTGCGTAAATATATCATTTAATCGATTTATAATAATGCATTATGTCGTACTAAATAACTTATTAACTGTCCACATTTTATAAAAATTACTCAATTTATAAAATAAAACAGCGTTTCTGAAATTGTGAGGCTTTATAACCCAACAAGGGGTGCGAGCATATCGAAAAGTCAAAAATATAAGATTATTTTTTCTTAAAAAAAGTTATATATTACCTTATTGAAAAGAAACAAAATAAAATACATTGGCATAATAAAAAATAAAGTACTCATTTACACTGATGTAATGCACTTATTGATATATCAGTACTCTTCAATATATTTGATTATTACTCTATGAACACTAACTTTAGAACAAGTTCAATAATTACTAGTGCCTCCCATAGGACTGTCATATACAATATTACATATACAAAATTTTATACTTATTTTAATAATTTTTACGGTTCATTATTAAGGTCGTGTTGTAGCTTTAGCGCCAAAGTACTTTATTATTGCATTCACTTCTTTTTATTGGGGCCCTGATGAAAATTATGATAAAAATTTGGGTCACATCTGATGAAGTTTGAGAAGTACCGATACAAAGGTAATATTAATTGACTGAATTTGATAATTATTAGTCATACCATACATACAGTGGCGCACACAAGCCCTTGTGTCGGACACCCTCCCAAAGCCTTGAGTTTCTTTCGATTGATGATAATCCTATATATATATATATGTAACGTAAAATTTAATTAAGTACTAGTAATAAACAATTAATTTTATTATTATTGCTAATTATTAATTCAATAATTTGTTTTTTACTGTTTTTTGTTAAGAAAATCGACAAAATCAGAAGAACTAATTGGTGTTGTCTTGAGGTATGATACGAGATGGGGGACTTTCAACCATGCCCCCCCCCCCTTTTTTGAAAATTTTTTGTTGTTGCTACTGCATACATGTATTACTTAAATTATTTTTTTAAATAAAAAAGTTGAAACACAATAAACTATGGTACCAAAAATAGTTATTTTCAAAACTCTCAACGCGTGGTCTAACAATTGAAATATCTACATACCATCTGTATAACAAACCACAAACTTTTACAACTTATTTACCTACACAAAGCCAATACACCTCCGTAGTTTTATGGCGATACAACTATAATTACCTGCACTTCAATCCGGTTTGCTACAAAAGCGTCTTTTCCCCCTTCCCTTTTGAAAGCACAACTCCCCCGCATTTAAAACACTTTAAAGGACCATCGAGTTAATTTTGTTCTGATAGCGATCACACACAGGCATCCTGTTGCGAACACGTGACCTGACGTCGATTAACCGTCACAATGAACTCGTCGCAGTTAAACTGTAGTTAGCGTCCTTCCGCCCTGTATCCCCCGTCGTCGGGGTGTACGCGGAACGACCCAGTCCATTAATATTGAGCTTTTCGTTAAAAGCGTATTAGGGGGAAGAGGGCGTGAGGCTTTGTTTGGTTTTGGGGAACTTGGCGTTAAAGACGAGATGTCAAGAAAATGGATGGGTTTTGGAGATGTCATCTTTCGGCCTTGTTGCGTGTGTTCTTGCATCTTTTATATAAGCAAGGATACTGAGAAATTTCAAAAAGTGTTTTGGTGTGAAATGATGATGTAAATATTCGGTACAAAAAAAAAAAGAAAAAAAGAAGGATTATGTTGTTAAGATTGAAAATTGTTTTTTTTTTCGATAATTGATCTTGATAATATGGGATTTTATTCAGGGGCATAGCTACCGCCGTATCAGCCGTATTATGCCCCCAAGCAACAGGGGCCCTAAAATGCTCAAGCAAAAAATCCCAAAATGCTAAGGGGACCCCCAAAAGAACCTTCAAGGAATTTTGATACGGGGCCTACTAAGGACTAGCTACGCCAGAGATTTTTTTTTAGGTTTATTTGAAACAATTATGCTTAATAAATCATATTCATTTAGGATATGGTACAGTGATGTGTTAAGGTATCCAAATACATTCGGAACGATGATTTTGAAAAAAGCATAAATAGTATTTACTCGCAGTATTTTTCCAGTGTTAATTCTACTGAAAATGGGGCGCGGCTTTGAATCAAAAGCAAAACATTTGTTGGATCTAGGAACTTGAGTTGTTACCCCTTTCAAAACGAAAAATGTACCCGTATATTCTGATCACTTACATTGATGACTTATCACAATCCGTCATTTATCTCCAGCATTCAGTCTATCCCAATCATCGTTGTCCGCTCGTATTTAAGAGTATTTACTTTTATACGCTTTCTTTTAATCACCTAAACATGAAAGATATTGGCTATAGCACCAGGACGAGAGAGAGAGTTCACAGTTGTGTAAATGTGAAGAGGGAGGCAATTTCCCTCCAGAAAAAAAACGGTAACAAAGCAGCGGCCACTATAAAATGTGACATAGATGAAACAAATATACAACAATGGAATAACAAACTGATATCATTCTTGCTTGTAAATGTTCAACAGTTAAATAATTCGCGCGTCTGAATACTTCTTTTCTGCATTCTTTTAAACCACGTTGCATAAGAAATGCAGGGGGGGGGATGGAAGATGACATCGGCAGCAACTCCAAAGTCAGCTGTGACAGCGGGAGTGGCGAATCATTTTCAAAATATTATACTGGTGGTTAGAGCCAAATATTAGGTGGTGGTTAACCTATAGTAACCTATAGGTCACGTATGCATTTTAAAGTTTTTAAATCTGAAAAATAAATTAATTATTAACTTCCTATTAATTCTCATTAAAATTTTTATTTTTTTAAAATGTATTGTTTCAATTTTTTTTAAGTATCGGATTTTAATGAACCCCTTACAAATTTTACAAATTTTTTCTCAAAATCTTGTTTAGATTTAGGGGTGCGGCTTAGAATCGATTTTTGGCTTAGATTGAAGTAAATACATTGCTATTTAGTGTCATCTGTGAAGAAGAATATACATATAACATTGTTTTCAGAATGCTATTACAATAACAATTATTTTAATACAATTTTTTGACAAAAAAAAAAAAAAACGAAGAAAAAATTACAGTTTGAAAACATTCTCTTTTTATGGAAAATGTATCTCTAATAATGATATTTCGTCTACGTATAACTAAGATTCCTGTACAGGACATGAATTAATATTTTTGAAATACGATTCATTCATATTTTAAACCTACATAGAAAAGAAATTTTAACAAAATCCACTGATTATTATTTCAATTGATAGTAACTGAAAATAAAGTGGATTTTTTTATATCCACTTTATTAATAGGATTATTTTAATCCTATTTTAAAAATTAAAATATCTCTTATCCTGATGGTCATTTCAAAATTGAATAATGTATAGCAACCCATCAGAATTGAAAAACTGAAAATTTGTTCTTAAACTTTTGATACAGATTAAGTCCCGTTTATGGTTGTTGTTTTTTTAAATTTTTGCCAATATATTTCCCATTTTAGGAATAATTTAGTTTTATTTTCTTAAGTTTAGCATATCTTTCAAAAAATGTACTAAACAAATCTAGAAACCAAAAAAAAAAAAAAAAATTCCATCTCTCTCTCTTTTCTCTCTCTCTCTTTATTTAAAAAAAAAAGTTGTCGTATACCTTAAGCAAAAAATGTTTATAGGAACAACTGATTAAAAGTCTTGTTCCGCCGTATGTTCCTGAGTATATGTTAATGACAGAATCCATAGTCAAGCACTGCGATTACTTTTAGAAATAAAATGCTTAAGAAATTAAAATTTAAAGAAAAAAAGTTTTAATCAACTCTTTCCAATTTATTCATACAATCAGAAAATAAGTAATGCTATATTATTAATTTTTTGATTGCTTTTTTTGCAATTTAACACAGAATTTTAAGGACTACAGAATCTCTTACGCAGTTCAATGGGAAAGAATTTTAAGACTAATCGGAAAAATTTGTAGAAATATAATCAAAGCGTATATTACATCGAAGAGATTGTTTATAAAATTCTACATACATGTATTTCTGTTTTCTCAGAAAAAGCATGCATAATTTCGAGTGAGTTTCTTTTAATTTTGGCCTTCTCTTCAAGTATTAAATCTATCATACTTTTTGATTTAAAAGTTTAAATATTTTGAAAAGAATTGCAATCATTTTGTCTGCTTTATTTCTAGTCTTGAAGAATAGGTTTTCGAAAAGGATCGAAAATAATTATTTTAATTAGTATATCCCATTCAAAAGACACAAATATGATCCTTTTGAAAAAACTTATTTTGAAGCCAATTAAATACTTTCTGAAAAAAAATTCTAAAAATTCTTCCCCCCCCCCTCAATTTAGAGTATATTTATTCCTTTTTTATGCGTAATTTTAAACAAAAGAATTAGAAAATACCTTATATTAACGCCTTTTTTCCGAAACAATTTTATGTAACTATATCTTGCTTATGTTACGAAATTCCTTTAATTTTTATTTAAAATTCATCATTTTAAAGACTCAAGGGGAATTTATTTATCCCATTTTATTTTTATTATGTACACTTCCTAGCAAGAATTAATTTGGAAAGAAAAAAAATATAAAAAAAATTAAAATGAGACGATAATGTTTTGGTCAACATTATAATACAGGATAATTCAAAAAGAAGTAAACACTTTCCAGATTCTACAAAACAATAACAGTTAAGAAAGCGCTTCTCAAACTGTGGGCTGCGGGGTTAGTATATATAGGGAACACACCTTTTTAATTTATACATTTATATAAGAATGCTTACATATACCCTTTTTAAACTCACTTAAAATATAAATTTCAGGAAAAAAATATAACTTCCAAAGACAAAAATTTAAAATTAAAAAAAAAAAATTCAATATTTAGAATTTTTGACTATTTTTACAAATTTTAAAACTTTTTTAACAATTTTTGTTTGAATATTCGTATTTCAAACAATTCTGATTTTACGACTTTTTTCATATCAGACAGTATAAAAAGCAGTGAAAAACACTAACTTTCGTTTTTTTTCCCCTTTAAAAAAATAATTATCCACATAAACCCGTATTCCATGCACAGAATCTACAAACACATATAGAAAACAACCAGAAAAGTCACAAAAGTTAATATTGAAAATAAAAATACGCCTTAGAGTTTCAAATGCATGGTTATCGTGAAAAAGCCATTTAAAGTCTTAAAGGACAGCATATTAAGTAAAAGAGCTAAATGCAGACGTCACGTACTCTAGTTTCGTTTTTCGCCTAGATATACTGTTAAAAAATTTATATAACTTGCTAAATAATGTGACAAAATTAGGGAATTTTTACACATATTTTAGAAATTCGCACAATAAAAATAAAATAATAAAAAATTCGATATTTTGGTAAATTTTAAGATAATACGTCCCCTTAAAAATAATCACAAAATTATTTCTTTTGATCAGAATCTCAATTCTGAGTTTTGTTTTTAACTTCAAAATATTAACATGTTTAATGTTATAAATTTAGTTAAAAATTTTTTTATAGTTTATAATTTCTTAAATTAAAATATTGTTACATATGGGGTCTCATGGGTGTTAACTTTCTCTAGAGGGCTGAAAATATAAACAATATTCAAATACATATATCTCTTTGAAATTAAAATTAAATAATTCGAATCTTTTACACACTGGAATGGGTCTTTAGAAAAGTGTAAAATGTGTAGAATATAATCATAATTTTAAAAATTATAGCATATGAAAATAAGAAATATTTCTATATTAATTAAGTTTTACTTTGCGCATACTACTAAAGTATAGTTTCAATTACTAGCAATAAGTTGATTTATAAAGTTAAATGTATCCTTTTTACACCGTAGTATTTTTAAATTAATAAAATAATTCATTATATTTTTTAAAAATAAAAAAAATATATTTTCAAAACTTTTTAAAATTATTTCAATATTTTTCAAATACAAAAGATATATTATTCTTAAATTACTAGGGTTTAAAGTATAATAACATTTTATAATTATATAAAGTTTTATACATCAAAGGCTACTATTATAGAAAATAGTGTGCACAACGCAAAAATTACTTAATATTTATTAAAAAATTATTTTTTATTTGCATATGCTTATAATTTTTAAAATTACGATTATATTTCAAACATTTTGTACTTTTTTGAAACCATAATCTTTTTGTAAATAATGTGTAAAAGATCCGAATTATTTAATTTAAATTTAAAAGAAGTATACCTGTTTTAAAATTGTTTATATTTTCACCCCTCAGACAAAATTAACACCCCTGAGACCCCTTATATATCTACAGTAAAATACTGAAAGTAATCCAAACATTATTAAAAATTATTAAGCACTGTTGCTTATATTTATATTTAAAGATCGTGCACAATGACAATGCAAAAAAAAAATGATTCAAAACAATGTACGTCAAGAGCAGTAAGCTTCCAAATCTTTGTTCGAAGACAGGCATGCATAATTATCCATCAAATTACAAGGGATCGAAAACTGCAACGAGTTTCAATTTTCAAAAAGAAGCAATCGTCTCAATTTTTATTCGGTGTCTCTTCCGAAAAGGAGGTTGCATGAATGATTTATCTAGCTTCTCAAGTCACGTTTGCGGAGTGGAATACATGACAACTGTGACAAAGAACTCTAGAAGCACAAAGATATTTGGACAATATGCAACTCGGAAACAAAGCAGTAAGGTCTTATTCATCATTGATGTGCAGAGACATATCTCTTGCCTTTCAAAAAAAGTACTTTTTCTACTTTATTTTCGAACTTTCCGAAAAGTTATCCTTATTTTATTATTTTAACAACCGGAAAGGTTATCATTTATGTATGAATGATAGAGATGTATTTTTCTGTTGTTATGGATATTGCTTTTTTTATGAAATGCAGTACAAACTGCCTTGCATTCTTATGGTAATTTGGGCGGAAATTTAATTGTTGTGTCGTTAAATATATACACAGCTTCGTGCATTTGTAGCAAAAATAATATGTTATTCTTTGTGTTCATATACAGATCTGATTGTAATCAGGTTTTGAATATTAATATGTATAGCAGGCAGAATATGACGAGACAAAATCATGATTTATTCAGTATTCGATTCAAAATAAAATACAAAATAAAACAATGTGTTGACGTTTTTAGGGGATTTTTATTTGGTTATTTGCTTAGAAATGGATTAATCAATAGTTTCAAAGGCAGAGATCGTCAAACCTTTTAACCTCACGGACCAAAAAATTCATAATTTTTAAATTCGTGGTCCACTATTAGGACTTTTTAAATGTTAAATGCATTTATAAAAAAAGTTGTGATCAAAGAACCCATAAACGTACCTAGTTAATTAAATAGTGTACTATTAATTGTTACCAAATTATGAAAGCTTTATTAATAAACCATAATAAAAATGACAAAATAAACAAAAACTGTACAAACAAAAGAATTATAAAATGATTTAAGTATATCAAACTTTTAGCACTATACATTCCAAGTGTGAGGACCTGCTTACTTAAAATAAGATTGTGGATATTTGGATCCAATACTGTTACTGCAAGACGGAAAACTGCATGTATTTCAAGCTTAGATTCTATGAAATGGCGCTATTCTAGAAAGAAAGTTGATTCGATAAGCATTTCTAGTAGAAATGCTTATCGAAAATTCCTTAAAAAATGAATAAACTCTAAATTCAACTATTTTATAAAAATAAGTATTACTTTGCTTCAAAATTACATGTTAATTTTTGTTACATGTATTGATAACAAAAGTTAGAAAAAAAAGTATCAAAGTACTTGGCATAGTAAGAAAAATAATCTTAGCATTTTAAGTGAAGAAAAAATACTAGCGATATCTTTCTGATATAAATCAGCTTTAAGTTTTTATTTGGTGTTGTGATGTGAATAAAAACGAACGTAAAAGTCATCATATATATATATATATATATATATATATATATATAACACCGGTTTTTCATAAATTAAAGCTTTACAAATTTTACAGATTATAGAAAAAAATGTATAAAGAATAATTTCGGCTAAAAAAACTTCATCTGCATTTTTGATCGATTTTTGTCAATTAAAAATCGTACTGAGTCCCTTAAAGCAACAAGCATGGAATAGTTTAAAATTATATTGCATTTACCTCCTTTCACCCTGACATCTCTGCTTCCAATTGCGCCAACGGAATTGCTCGCCAAACATCTGTAATCGGTAGTATGGACATCAGGTCTTTGATCTTCCGCTCTGAAGGGTGGAAACACCAGAGATCCATCCGGCCGGAGATGTCGAAGTCCAGGTACGTCTGAAATGTAACTGCCGTCTAAGGCGTGGGCCCATCGGATATTGGGCGGCGGTATGCCTTCTGCTGAACATGGAATGACCGTTCCAGTTGCGTTCGAAAATTCCACCCGATTGGGAGGTTCTATGGTAAAGACTGGGCCTTTGCGATCTTGACAAGAAGCCAATGAAACTGTAAAATAAGAAAAAAAGACGCAGAGATTAGATTTTTGTATTCTAAAGTAAATATCATAAAAATAAATTGAAAATGCAATATAAATGTAATTTTAATATATGATTAGAAACCTTATATTAGCAGCAACCCATTTTGAAAATAGTTTGGCATAGAAGTTATGAATATCGCTAAATTTGCCCACCAGTATTTTTCGATTTGTTTTAACCAATATACATTTATTTATCGATAATTATAAATAATCACCAAATAATAAACCTGACAAAAACACCAAAATTTTTCAAACAACTGGATAAATAGCTATTAACCAATAAAATAAAATGTAAACATATTCGTTTTTATATATTTGATTGAAATATGGAAATAAAACTAAAAAAAGGATTCGTCACTTTTTTTAATTATGAAAAAAATTATAAAATCCCTTTGCACCACAAAGTATCACACGGAGCTCACAGAAACATGTTTTTAACCCACATTACAAAGGAATGAAGGAAGAAAATTCTTTGAGGATATGAAGAATTACAAATATTTACAACAAATTCATAGAACTTTTTAAAATCACTTGTGGCGGAAAGAAGTAGCTAAAAGATTCGGAGTCCATTTTATATTAAGTCCCTTGAAAGTCCTTAGGATGTTTCGTTCTCTTTCAAACTTGGAACACAGAAGGAGCACATATTATACATTTTCCCGCCACAAATATCGCAATCACAAAAAGGTGACGGAACTAAATTAAATTTATATTGAAATATATATTGTATAATGGTTTGGTTTATTGGAAGCAATTAGCAGATTACAGCTTGGGATAGTAAAATTAAACCATACTCATTTAAGTAATAATGCAATTTTAAAACATTATATTAATCAACGTTCTATTTTAAATTAATTTTCAGAATAAATATATTTCCAAAAAGTAAAAAAATAAATAAATAAAAGTAGATATTTGTCAATAATACCCTTAATGCAAAAGAAAGTACAGACTGCACAAATCGAGGCTTAATAGAAAAAAAAATTGCTTTATAAAAAAGTTATAATCATTGTCTTGGAACTCCAGGTAATAAAAAAAAATTCCAATCATCAAAAAAGTTATAAAATTCATTTTCCATGCATTTCAACTCAGTTATATTTTCGAAAAAAACCCAAACCAGCGAATTAATTTGAATTCATTATCGATATTTCACAAAGAACCGTATTATAATATTTCTCAGAACTACGTATTTTTTATTATGCATAAAAAATAAATAATTTATTTTCTATTACATTCTCTAATAATATTCATGATCCAACACCTTTAGAGTTTAAAAATGAAACTTCGTCAAAGAAAGGTAAAATGCTTAGGTTGTGATTGATGCCTAGTTGAAACATGCATAACAATAGGTATTCATTAGATCTTGGATGAATGGATATAAAACACCTTTTTACGAAAAAAAAGGATGTAATAAAATATTCATATCCGACCAGGACCATAATTTATCAAAAAATATTCCTCTGTTATAAATATGTATATTCCGTGTCGAAAGATTCTTCCTGCAGTATAATTGCTGTTCCGTGGAGTACATAGGTTGCTATGGATACCAGTTCTTCCAAATTGCACTTCTTGATGCAACTTTGAGTAGGTTCCCAGTTAAAAGATGAAAGAGTTACTCAGAGCTTGGGTTATAGGGAAAGCTTCGCTCTGCAGCGGCACATATTAAAAATTCTTTTCCTATAAGTATTCTGTCCGTAAATCTTTGATTAAACTGTGGAATACAACCCCCATATGGGTTCGATTGTTTAAAATACGTGTTCCTTTATAAAATATCTGGTTTTTTATTCACTAAGAAACTGTACCTATGCTTCTTGACTCTTTCCAAAAGTAATCATGGAATAGAGATATTAAAATTTTAGAAATCTTTACGCTCTTTCTTTCGCCTGAAGGAATTTTGTTCCAGAAACTAGGTCTAAAGCTCAATAAATGAATGTAATGGAATGTGATTAGTTAGAAGCGTATAAGAGATTATCTGCACAATATTAATTCAAATCTAAGCCATAATTTTTTATTTAATGTTAATGCTATTGAAAACCGGTTGCTGCTTAGAATCGAAGGTGGGAAAATTCGTTGAGTGGGGATATTGAAGATGATACTGACGTTTTGAGCAATTACATAACTGGTAAAATAAATTAATTATTGACTTTTCATTAGTTTTCTCTTTTTTTTATTGTTGTTTTTGTAACTAATGCCCCCTGTCTGATGTAGTCAGATCTAAGCCCATGGTATTCATCATTGTACGAATGTCGTTAGCCGTAGATTTGAGTACGATGCAGGTGACAGTACGATTTGGCTAGGTTCCACCCCGATTTTGAGGGAGAACACCCTGGAAGTGGTCAGGGGCCTCCCATCTCTCTACTCCTTCCACCAACCTTCCTAGAGGACTTGCGGCTCGACGGCTATTTAGAGTACCCCATGCCACGAGGGCTCTATACATTTACTAACATCCATGCCTTCTCCGGGATTCGAACCCAGGCCCTACGGCACAGCAGTCAGCGTCGCTAACCGCTATACCGGTTGGGCAACATTTATTTTTTAAAATTTCATGAATAATTGGATATTTTGATACAAACTTTTATTCTCTGTAGAATCGATGACTGAGTATATTTGCACGCACACACACACAGGGGTAAGGGTTATAATTATTTCATTCAGTAATGCTTATTAGAACTATAAATGTTGGTGATATATTTTATTTTTCATTGTCTATTTCTGAAATACATTAGTGGTACAAATGAAAGGGAAAACTTCATCAAGGTAGTATTTTATATATGGAATGTATACTCATATTTGTTCATTAAGAAATAAATAGACTTTTTTGAGGGAGAATATATAAAATTCTCAGATTTACTAAGCTCATTTAAAGTTCGTATGGAATTAATTACTAAGTTTTTTACTATGTATGTTTTTAAATTTCGCAAATTTATATTTATAACATCAAAAAATAATATTGTTCTAAAAGTGTTTCATAACATTAATCTGTTTAATTGTGTAACATACATTCTTGTACATTAACTTAAATTATTTAATTTTAAAATTACAAAATAAGATGTGCTTTACTTGTCTCATCAAAATATTATGCATAGAATGGAAAAAAAATGTAGTTTGATTGGGAATTAATATCTAGTTTCATATAAATAAACAGCAAGAGAAGTATTTTTTTTATAAAAAAGTTTTTCGTGATGCTGTAATAAGTTAAAAACACAATTTGGACAAATTTACATTTATGAGGATGGTGAGATTTTGCTTGAACAAGCGAAAACATTTAAACGGGGGTGAAGTACTGCAAATTTTACTGTCAATTATGGTTTGCAAAATATTTAGAACTTTGCGTGAAATTAAAATAAAAACGAAGATAAAGAGTGTAAGCCTTAAAGAGATATAATATATATATATATTATCCCAGAGTTTATAACAAACCATCATGCAATAAATTAACTGCTATTATTTTGACAAAAAATGGTTCCATAGATCAAATGGCCGTGATGTTGGAGTTTATCTGAAGTAAGAACATAACTTCTCCCTCTCAGTATGTGAATTTTAACAGCTCTCATGTAGATCCATTTGAAGATGTACTAAATTTAAGTACAAATTATAATGCAGTGATGAAGACTTGAATTTTTTTCCTACTTACAATATGTAGAAAAAAATGGCAACAAAAGGAACAGTTATATGAACGAGTAAAGATTTCATAAAATCAAAAATGACTGTTATCAGTTTGGATAATAGGGGTTAAAATTTACTATGTCAAGCTAACTAAAAACATAACGAAATATAGACATCGATTAAAATATCATCATTATCATTATTAAAATATTAGGATTAATAGTATTTTTAGTTTTCTGTAGAAATTATGTCACTTAATACTATGGAAATTGAGTGGATACTATAAAGTAAGATAACCACACTGTAGTGTAAATTGAAACATTCTTTTTTAATCTTTTTAGTCTTTTTAAATTATTCTTTTTTAAATCTTTCAAAATTGTTTTTATTCTTTTTAAATTTTCAAAAATAAACACATCTACTTAAGAAAAATACAGGGTAACAGCACACTTCTGTAATTGAAATATCTTTCCACGTGACTAATGTATCATTAATAATATTTTTATTTGATTTTGAGCACCATAAGCAAAATATTATTAAAAAAAATTGTGTTGTTAGTACAGCAGACACTTCTCTATTTAAGAACAAGATATGTTTCAGAAGTTGCTCGTAAATTGTAAGCGCGAATATTTTTTTAAATTATTAATATACCCATAAAAAGAGATATTGCTGAACTAAAACCTTTTAAGCTAAATTTTCTAAAAATAAAATGCTTTACATAAATGTGTATTAAAAAAAATAATATTTACCTAAGTTGGAACTCAGACATGGTAGTTACGATAAAAAATATTGAATGAAATAATGCCTGACAAGGAGCTTGTAAATCGTCAAAAGATTATGAACAATTAATACAACGTAGAAAGGAAATATGAATAAAGTATTTGCCATTGTCAAATTCATTAACATTTGTCATAAAATTTAGAAAAAATATTAATCTTTTATACAGGAAATGAATAAAGTGTTAGCTAAAGACGATTGCTTACAATCTCACACCCAAAACAAAAATACAAACAAATTATATTCCAAGAAACCATAAAATAATGTTAAACATCAGAACTAGATTACCAGGTATAATACTATATAAAGCATTTCCCCATTTATCAAATAAACTACAGCACTTTAAATCACGATAACAATTTATTTTGTATTACTGTGTTCAAAATGCACACACCATTCCTCAAAGCAATGACAAAACACAAAAAAAAAAAAACAAATGCAAATGATTCTTCAAACAAACTTCCTACTTCTCCTTTGCTTCATACTGCTTATTTAATGATCATCAACGAACAAATACCAAGAAAGGAATTGTAAGGATGCCAAGGCATTCGTGCACAGATACAAACGAGCCAACAGCTCCAGCAAAAATAATAATACTTCATATTCTGGCAGCATCAATCCATCTTGGCGAACTTTTTTTCCC
>BMAO01004040.1:0-61900 GCA_019973975.1 Trichonephila clavata
TATCTTAGTCAATGAAACATGGAAGGGGAACTTCAATTAAAAATAATGGCTACCCCACTAAGCACTGATAACTCACTGCTATCATCAGTATCTTATATATATCGATGGTTATTGCAGGATAACTTTTTTGAGTTGCAAATATTTGAATTTTGTTTTGAATTCAGTTTAAATTCTCTTTAAAATGATATAAAATACTTTGCCTTTTGTGCAACCTAACATTTTTTACAAGTATACAAACTTAAAAACATAACAAAATTTTAAAAAGTGTCCACAATTTTGGCCACCACTGTATATATATATATAGGGTAAACATGGAAAATATGGGCGCCAAAACATTTAGTTGAAAATATACTACACTAAAACATTTTTCCAAAATTAAAATATTTCAAACTTTAGAGAATGGTCTTTCTAAAGGTATATGGACAAACATCTCTAACTCTTGTTGCTGTATGTATAAAGAGGCTCCAAGAAAAATGTTGCAGTTGCTCATATTTGACTAAAACTTTAGGTAATATGGGCGCAATTGCCAGAAATATGTCAAGTTGCATTATAAGAAGAAAATAGAAATTTTCATCTCTACATTTACCTTTTCCATAACGTACCAAAGAGGTTCCTCAATCTTACTAGAATGACTCTAAAAAAAGTTTCTTGTAGAATAAAAATTTTGTCAAAGCTCTCAGTACCATTTTTTTTTTACTGAAAAAGGTCATTGACAGGGAGATTCCCTTTCTTTCCTACTGTTTAACATCGCTTTGGAAAAGGCCATTAGAGGCTCTGGCTTAAACACAAGTGGTACTATTTTGCAAAGATCTGTCCAAATTCTTGCCTTTACCGATGATATAGATATCATATTGGAAGGTCAAAAAGCTCTGTTACCAGTGCTTTTGTAGTACTTAAGGCGATATGGTACCATCTTCACAATTTTTTTTATTTTTAATATTTGATATTTGGTTTTATTTGTATTTTTTAAAGCTTAATATTTAATAATAATTCCATACAAAAAGTTCTAAATTTGTTGCAAAAAGTTTAACTCTAAATTTTTTGAACTTTTTTATACATTTTTTAAATTTCTAAGGCTTTTTTAAATATGTCTCTTTTCTTTCAAAATTTTTTCCCAAGTACCTTATAATATACTACGCATTATATTATTAGGTATACATTATATTATATTAAACTGTGCATGTGTTTTTTTCTGCTGCTGCTCTTTAATTTTATATTAATTTTTTGTAGTTAAATTTACAAAAAAATCTCGAAAAATCATTAATTTTGATTTTAAATTTTTTTAGAAAAAATACTATACATGTTAGAGCTAATTCCATGCACAGTTTTACAAAACATGCATTTCAGAACATGTATAAAAAACTTCAAACCCATACTTCAATTATCAAAAAAGCCTTAGGGTTTTGAATTATAGTATATGTACAAAAATCCAACATGGAGAAATATGAGTCTGAAGTTTTCATTCCATGAATAGCATGATATAATATTCATCGACTAGTCTGAAACTTTTATGAAATGTTAATTAGCTTATTTAAAACTGCTTACCATAAGAAATTGCAAAAATGTACGACAATTAAACAGTATATTTGCAAAATGAATATATAGAAGAAAACGAATGAAAGATTAATATTTCATAAAACTTTATCTTAATAATTATAAAAAAAATAAATGCACTCACTTCGGAGCTAATTCCATACTCAGAGCTAATGCACAACATGTACAAAAGGTGTTTATGCCTTTGTTTTTTATTTCCAAGATTTTAAAAGCCTTCGCATGTTAAATATTGTACACGAATGAAAGCAAAATCATTTAACAATTTATATGTAAAATATATCAAAATCTAGAAACTGCATCTGTGCATTTAATCAAATAAATCTCTTAAAATATAATAATAATATGTGTTGAATTTCACACACATGGGATATATATATATCACCAAGAACAAATATATAAAAATGGGAGAGTTTTTCTATTCTTGCGAATTAGATTTTTAATTACCTGAGTTATCAAAATGAGATTTAGTATTTGTGCTTTGGGAGAATCTGTTTTGAAGTTTTAATTTTATTCATAATAATATCATAAAAAGCACGCACAACTTTTATTTATTGACCAAATCCATTTGGTCTCCCCCCCCCCCCAATAAACAATTCACAAACTAGAATTTTTGCACGAATTGCACAATTCTTTCTTGAAATGATTTGTTACTGCATATATAATGTCAGTCTCATTGACGCTCGGTAGAAAAATAATTAATTCATTTTTATCAGACTCTTTTTTACCAGATAATCTGAAATGTGGGCGTGTTAGTTGCTGTCCAGCATCAAATATTACTCCATAACTTGCTAAAAAATGCAGGTAAAGCTTTGAAATTTTGCAGGCATATTTATAAAGATTCGAGGTATCAAATAAATCAATAAAAATTTTTTGACAGGTTGATAATTTTTAGGGTACCATAGCTCCTTAAGAGTGCAGCAAAGTAGATGGGACTTGTTATTAATGCGGACAAAACGAAGTTTTGGATTTGAACTATTAAATCCCTGGATTTGTCTCCTTTAAAGATAGGTGTAACTATTTTTGAAACTGGAAAACAGTTTACGTACTTAGCAACTCTGTTCTGACGTAGAAACGATCTGAAAATTGAAATAAACAATAGAATTTGCTTGACTAATAGATGTTTTCATGGCCTCAGAAATCAATTAAAGTCTAAGTTTTCTTCTATAAACTCCAAGTTAAAAATGTGTAAAAATCAGGCCTATTGCTCTGTATGGAAGCTCAGTATGTATTGTTCAGT
The DNA here is from genome assembly GCA_019973975.1 of Trichonephila clavata. NCBI lineage: Eukaryota > Metazoa > Arthropoda > Arachnida > Araneae > Nephilidae > Trichonephila > Trichonephila clavata. The sequence continues at coordinate 2,792 of BMAO01004040.1, forward strand.
AAGAACTGCTCAGTATGGAAGTGAATATTGGACCCTCAATAAAGCAAAGAAAGAAAAGTTGCTCATTTTTGAAAGAAAAATCTTAAGGAAAATCTTTGGACCTATTCATGAGAACACAATCACTCCGGAGCTGACACCGGACATCCTGAGGATGGGAGAAATGTCCATTTTCTTCCCCCTGTTCTTGCGATGGGGAGAAAGTTACAGACGAAAATAAAAGAAACACATATCAAATTTCACGGTTTAATATACACACCCGCCTCGAACCCTTCAAAGTTCAACACGTAAGAAATCTGACATTAAACGTATACAATACAAAAAAAGTAAATAAGATACATTAAATGTAATACCAGATTTGCAATACTTTGAAAAAAAAACATTTCAAAATATAATTCAGACAAAAATTAAATCCCGGGATTAGTTATTTTAATCCCGGGATTCAGGATCCCGGGGCTGCAAGCCCTAAATTACTGTAATTATATAAATATTTATATATTATATTTTCTAAACATATTTTTATATTAATGAGTAATATTTAGAATAAAATATATAATAAATATTAAATGATAATTTTTTTAAAAAAATTAGTTACAAATAGTTTTTAATGTGTAATACAACATATTATAAATAAAGTATTATATATAATGTAACATATCTATAAAATATATTAATATTATTATTACTGTAATTATTAAATTAATTATTTTATAATTAATATAATAAAATAATATATGTTTGTTATATATTACTAATTTAATTATTTTATAATTATTTAAAATATTTAATAAGTCCTTTTAAATAATTTATTTAATTTTTAAAAATAATTATATGAATTGAAAAAAAAGTCGATAGAGCTAGACTCGAACTCTATCCGCAAATTAAATAGATTTATTTAAAAAGGACTTAATAACGTAAGTCCTTTATAACAACATCACAGAATATTTTATATATAATATATTGTATTTCACATTGTTAAAACTATGTGTAACTAATTTTTATATAAAATATCATTTAATATTTATTATAATATTATTTTATTATTAATAAATAATATTTTTATTATAAATATTATTTTTAATATGAAAATATATTTATAAAATATAATATAAATATTTATATAATTACAGTAATTATTTTACTTTATAAAATACAAAATAATTACATAAAATATTCCTTTAATAGTTAATAAATAAATTTATTCAATTAAAAAAATAAGTAAATGAATTGGTAAAAAAAGTTTGTTGCGTGATTCGAACCCTATTTGTCCGCGTAGAAATCAGGTGCCCTGCCAGTTGTGCTACCGCGTTGCTGGAAGTACATGAAACTTAACTGTATAAAAGTTAAACATATTTTTCGAAGGCTATTTTCTCCGAATTGACTGGCCATTCGGCGCTAATACATTGAGGGTTGAACACCCTAATGGAGTACTACTATTATACCAAGTCTCGTCCCAAAATGAATTTCCTTAGTCATTTCCTTAGTCCCTTTGTTAGATTAGAAATGGCCTGTTTCAACCGCACAACAACCCAAACAAATCACACAATCGCCATGACGCTTGAGCATTACCAACGCAACAATACGAATGCACCAACTCAAAACCATTACGGGTAAAATTAGTATTTTCTTAAATGTGTCCATATTACCTCAGTACCCATATTTGCCTAGTTTGCCTTTTGTAAAATCCAAAAATTTCCCATTTTGAAAACATTATCGAAATAAAATAGTTAAGTGAATTTTTGATACTAAAAGCAAAGATTAACAATTTAATTATTTGGCATAACTTAGGCAAAATATTTTTCTTACAAATTTCAAAAAATTTTCCAATTTTTGGAAAGATGTAAATTTTAGAAGAACTATGCATCAGAAATTAGCTGTTGTCAAGATTTCAAAAAATTTAGGCCACCCGATTGTGTATTTATATATGGGTGTGTAAAAGGAACAATTTGTTGTCAGTCATACAAAATAATCGGTAGATAATTCTCAGCATGTAATGCCCATACCTTCCTTTCGTCCTTCTACAGAGCGAAAGGAAGGTATGGGCACATACACATGGTATAGTGGGAAAGCCTCCTTGGTGCTCAAGGAAGGAGTATTAAAGCAAGATCTATATCTTACATTCTAGGTACAGTTGTTCAATGAGGGATGGCAAGTAGCCCAGTGCCATGCAAAGTCTGACACTGGAACACAATGGAAAACAAATAATCGATGGATGGGAAATGAGTTCTCCAGTACTACGGGCATAAAAATTTATAAACGGCTAATTTGTGACCTGTCACTCATTTGAAATTTTTTCTTTAACCACCCATGACTTTTCGATGTTTTAAATTTATCAAAATAGGTAGAGAACACCTCTTGCACTTCCCTAGTTAGCATATCAACGAAATATTTGTTAAAAATTTATTATTTTTCCCTTATACTACAAATATACACATTCAACATACTCTGATGGTGAATTCAGAATAAAATCATTTTTTTTTTACTTTAAGAGAAAAACTTAACATGAGATATGTATTAAAAATCAGATACATAATATTGTAGCATGTGTAAAAATGAGATAAAGTTTAAGTAACAGGATATCTAAATAAACTTTTGAATCGACATCGAACAGTACATTCCAAATCATAAAATAAATTAACATAATACACATAAATTATATGATTAATTTTATACTAGCTTATTTACTATGACAACTTAAATTATAACAATGCTTTGAAATACAAAAGAATCGATTGCCTTTGCAATATCTTTTAACCGTGGAACAAATCTTTTTGCAATTACAACATGCATAGCTTTTCTTTCCATTTCGCTAATGAGTTACCCTTTCTTCTTTCTTGAAAAGAAAAATCTATGGAAAATAACTTATAAACTGATTATTGGTACATTGCTATATAATCAGAATATCATTTGGATTTGATATGTATTATTAATGCATTTTATTTATTTTTAGCAAGGAAGATTAGGTACAGATATACATTTTATAAAACTTCAATATTTCACCCCTAGGATTTACATTTTAATCATAAATTAAAGGTTTATTAAAAACATTTATCACTCGAGCAAACAAACATTCATGCAACGCTAGATTTACTTATCGACACTCAGCAGAGTTTATCTGTGCCTGCCAGCATATACCGGTGTTGATTCAAATGTATAATAATGTAATATACAAGTATATTGTAATATAACCCATACGATAATGTGAATGTAATGTAACTAAATAATTATCTTTCACATACATATTTAGCACGTTGGCATTTGTCGATACTCATCGGAAATATTGATCATTAATTTCAATCTTCCATGATAACAAATTAAAATAGATCAACCTGTGGGCATCTATATAGTTATGAATGGATATTATATATACATGTGTGTGCACACGCTCCCGCGCGTATTCATATATATCTATAATTATAATATATCTGTAAATATAGGAAAAGAGAGAAATCGTGACTCGCTCATTTATCACGTGATTTCCAGAGCTGTTAGACTTTCAGACTTGAAATTAAGCAAGCATGATGTTTCTTTCGTTTAATAAAGATCTACTAAGAACGGGTTTTGTAAAAAATATCTTTCACAGCAGTGTAAAAGATAAAACTTATCTATTTGACTCAACAATATTTATATATGGATTGACAGACGAATCTGGGAAATACCAGGTAATTTAACTGTATTTACTTACTTGACTTTGTTATTTCATTTAAGCTAGTAGCACATTGACTCATAGATTCAGTGCTAGTCCTCCTGTTGGACAGCTTATCATACACGTTCCCACTGGTGATTTAGATCAGCGTGATCCAGGGATGGCTGGAGTTATTTGCTTTTTAGAGCCCAAACATGCTCTACCGTAGACAAATCTGCCCATCGCGCCAGCCAGGTAAGTATTGGTGAAGCACGGAAACAAGTAGTAGAAAGGTGTTGCATGTGTGGTTGGACATTATCTCTTTGAAATGTAAGTCCAGGAGTCAGTAAAATGAAGGGCAACATTAAAAGTAGTAGAATATCATCGACGTAACGCCATGCTATAAAGAAGCCACGTATAACAAAGGGGTACGGCTATCAAAAGAAATGGTATCCCACACCGTAACTGCGTTTTCGGGCTGTGTGAAAATTGACAGTCGGGTGTATATCCCACCGCTGTTCTTAATATTTCCAAGTACTTCTTCAATGGACTTCAAATACTTCTTCACTTCATTGAAGTTCAGTTCGAAGCGAAGGTCGCCACTAAAAACTATTCTACTCTTGTCTGTGATATTCCAGGTCTTCCGGTCAAATTCACCCACTACTATTGCAAACGTACCCAACGTTCAGAAATAGTGAAAGATAGCCGGTGTAATGGTCTTTGTGCTCTCTTCTCACATTTGCTGAGTCACCTATAGATGATCAGTGCATTAACTGGTGCCTCAGTTACACATTGGATTGACTGGTTGCTAAGGACGAATTATGGACTGCGAGTACCTATCTTAAGATCCCTCTATTCTCAAGTTCTATTGAAGCTGTTGGTCAACCCATTCCTGCCAACATAGCTGAATGCTAGGATCGCTTTGATTCAAATGTCGAAGGATCCTGCGCGATTTAATTAGTTTACTTCCTAAAACCCAAATCTGCATCCTCAGTAACATCTGCTCATAATGCTTGCAAATATGTCTGTGAGGAATTATACAATTCACATTTATCGTGGGTCGGCGGAATGGCATGTCAGTGGAAGCCATGTCTTACCATTGGAATGTGCTCGGTTTTTTCGCTATCCAGGTGCTCCGTTGCGATGTCCTACAGCTCCAGTTTAGCAATCATTATGTTAAAAGTTTTAGATTTGTGTAAATTATCGCAATATGTGAGCATGGGAAATTTCCTTTCTTATTACAATCTCTCGCTTCTTATATTACGTGTGTGTATGTGTGTTTTCCAAGTATAAGATTAAATTGATTTCCTATATTTCAAAGATATTTATACTTTTGATTAAATTTCCGGAAAAAATAATTGCTTTATCACTGAAACATCAATGTACGGCTTCAGAAAAAAGTATTAAGAAAATATTAAATAACATACTGCATTAGATATTTTGACTAATGTATTCCCCCCTTCTCCAAATTTTACAAGTGTCAATGAATGAGACACACGATGAATTCACATAAATTGGAGAAAAGAAATTGTTAAATTTATTATGCACTTTAAAAATATTATTTGAGTCTCATGAAATTCAACTTTATTTCCTGTAATATTCTTTTATAAGTAGGAACTTATTTTGTTCTGGCAATTCTACTTCCAGTAAAAGCACGTTTATTAATAGAAGTTATGTGTGTGAGCTTTCAAAGAATTTAAGTAAGTGAATTTTCTACTTTAATACGTAAAGAAATTCTTGGAAGTAGTTAACACAGAGACTGATGCTTTTAATTATTTAATTTCCAAGGCATAAAAATCCTCATCAACTTCCTCTGTAGCTGTAAAATTGATTTAGCCTTGAATATTATAACTTTAGATTAATATGATGCCCCTAGCCTGTTAATTTTTAAATTATAACTTGCAAAATTCTACCTTATTATTTTTTTAAGTACTGCTTAATTATTTTACACTGGTGGGAAAAAAATCCCAACACCAAGAAAGGGTTGTAGTAAATGAATAAAATTTGGTAAGCGTGTTTATGTATATGAAAAATGGAATCGATTTAAATTTCGTGCTAGCAGTATAAATGTGGCGCTACTAGCATTTCTATGAATATGTAAATCAAGATTACCTTAAATACGCGCTATAAAACGAGTGATCATTGTTTATAGTTAAAATTTGTGAAGTGAGTTGATGTCAGTCAAGCATGTATTTATGGAGACAAAGAAGCTATTATTAACAGCTCGCTAAGCTTGAACGAGATCATATAATAGGGTAATGAGACAATGGGTTTTCTTTCCGTGATATGGCAAAAAACTTGGTAGGAATGTATTCACTGACTGCTGGCAGCAGAAATCCTGGGAAGGCTCCATCTCAAGAAAACCGGGATCCATCCACGCAAGGGTCACAGAGAAGATCGCCGTATTTGGCACATGACTGTGGAGCATAGTAGTGCATCTACAGCAGAAATTACAGCTTTTGTTGACACAAAAGTTACACAGTTAACCATTGAATCGATTGTTTGAGGAATAGCACCCAGCCAGACGCCCTGTAACTTTCATATCTCTCATTAGCACCAAATCACTGACATCTGCTACTACAATGATGTCAAACTAGAGCTCATTTGAGGGTGGAGTCGCGCTGTGTCATGTTCTCCGATGAAAGCTGTTTCTATCCTGGTGCCGGGATGATTGCTGTACATTGATTAGAGGAATGTTAGGCTAAGCCCGCCATCAACCTCTCTGAGGCCTAGACAACTAGATCTGCTCTTGGAGTCATGGTCTGGAATTTTATATGATAGCTGTGGTTATTCCGTGCACCCTGACTGCAAACTTGTACATCAATCTGGTGATTCAAACTGCTGAGCTGCCATTTAAAAACAACATTCGAGGGGGGGGGGCATGTTTTCCAACCAGATTACGTGCACCCTCATACCGCTCTTGTAACCCAGTATGCTCAATAGAGAGTCAACGTGTTGCCTTGACCTTCGATAACATCAGATCTTTCTCCAATCGAGCACAAATGGATTAACTTCGAACGATAACTCCAACGTCATCCCAACCAGAATTGAACATCCTTATATTGACCACTCAAGTGCAACAGGCGTGTAATTCCATTTCACAAATTGATATCTGGTATGTGAAAAGTGACATTGCATGCATGCTTGTATTCAAAACTCTGGCGATTACTAGTTATTAATGTACCATCATTTCCCATTTGAAAGGGTTCCTCTTGTATTAATACACTTTGTCACAAAAAATTACATGCTCCCAGAAGGAAACGAGCTACTATCACGAAACTTGACATATATAAAGTGTATGAAGAGAAAAGCAAATTATTATAAATTCAGAAGAACAGGCTGTTTTACTTAAAAAATACGGTTTGAAAAAGTTACAAATCAATAGGTAGTAAATCCGCCTCTGGTAGGTATAGAAGCCGAAACACTGCGTCGTATCGAGTCAATAAGGTCACTTATGACTCCTACGAAAGATCATACCTAATCTTTGTAACTGACCAGTTAATTCCCGAGTATTCCGGGACGGCTGTAGTTGCCTTTCAAGCGCGTACTATTGGTGAGAGTTCTGGTGACCTGGCATGTCATGAAAGAACCTTATATCCTTAAAGACATTGCTAAGAGAGTCTAGAAGTATGTAGAGAGAAGAGCATTGTCTTGCCAATAAGGGGCACCTGGGTGACATGATAGACAGTACAACTGATGTTAATATCTCGTCCACGTTACTGCGTGCTGTTAAATTTCTTTGAAGGTCGATTAGAGATGATTAAGTATCCCAAGAAATCGCTCTTCACTCTGCTAGACTTTGTGCAATAGCTGAATGTCTCTCAACAACAAATACCGGATGGAACTTGGAGCCTGGTCACCTCGACACGCGTATGCGCTGGTCATCAGCATTGAGACGGAATCAGGATTCATCACTGAAGATCACACACTTCCAATTGGTCACTCTACAGCTTGCCTGAGGTCAGAAAAAAGGCATTCGGAATTGCCTGTGAAAGGTCAGTGGTAGTCGTCTTAATAGTCGTCAACTCGTTATACCTGCGTCGGCCAGTTGGCTTCAAATGGTTTCTCTTGATAACACCGGATGTCTGGAAAGTGGTAAATGGCGTCGAATCGATTCTAGCGACATTGTTGATGAGAACGTGACCGCTCTTATGATTGTGCAATCATCATGCATATTTGTGTTCCTGGGAAGCCCTGGCCCCTTGCGATGGTAGACTATCCCTTTCGTGATCCATTATTGCAAACACAAAGCAACTACCATATAGTTCTGACCGAGGTGGAGGCCGATACGCCTGTTCGACCAACCTGCTTCTCTGAGGTTTACTATACGCCGTTTTTCAAAGTCCGATAATTGTTCGTACTGTCGCCGGTTACGTTTCCGAGGCATCTCCAGTCATAATACTGTCCATCCAGATTTGTTTGAATAATCCTATGGAACGAACCTCAAACTCTCCCAACTGCCCATTTCATATGCAAATAGCGCGTTTACCCTAGTCACTTTGGCATCCGAATTTTAATCATTTGCTTATCTCTTACAAGACTACATTTTCACCAAGTTTTGTGATAGTAACTCAATTTCTTCCGGGTGTATTTATTTTTTTGTAACAGATTGTATTGTGATCTTGAAATTTTAAGCAACTAAACATGTTATTTAGACGAATGAATTGCCAAAGTTTCATTAGTCTACAATAGTTTTTTCTTCGTGTTGGGATTTCCCCCCCCCTCACACACAGTGTATTTGCCGGGAACAGAAGCTATTTGTTATTTTACCTCTCAAGCTGGGAATCTTGAGTTATATGTTTATAAAAAATATAAATTTATAATTCATAAAAAACTGTTTGAATTCGCATCTTTATTGAATTGAACAGCTTTTCATAAGCTATGAATTAATACAAGTTACTCAAACAAAGACCGAACTCCATAAGCAATGATTAGAAAAAAAGAAATTCACAGTATTCTTTATATTAAACCTCATTCATATTTGAATGAGTGCAGTGCTATCGCTAATAATAAAATGAGTTAAGTCTCTCAAAAAAGAAATCGTGGAACACTTTTAGAGAAGCTTAGAGTGGATTAAAAACTTATATCTCTATGATTTAATTCTGATTCTCATCCCAGTCCATATGAATTAATGTTATATCGTTGTTATGTTTGCAAAAGTTACATGCACATTTCAGAATTTGCTTCTTGGTGCATTTGGGCCCTTGTAATGAGTCATAATTTCTTCAAAGTATTTGTATATCTTAAAGAAACAAATATCCCTTTCTAAGAGTCCCCTACATGGAAAGTTTTCAGGTGTTCGTAACAAACATTCGTCAGGAATTTCAATTCAATTTATATTTTCATTTCGTACTAATATTGAAACACACCACGTCTGTTGTTTTCCCCGAAGTAGCATTGTTTTTGTGAAAAACAACGTTATTTTTTTCTTTTCTGTTTTCATAAATACAACTAATTTTCTTAAACACTTTGCTCAATACTTTTGTCATACAATTCTTTTTTCAGTAATTTTAAGAAACTCGAAGAAAAATGCATGGAATTTATAGAAAGAACTTTAATTTTGAGTTAAATGTATTCGGATTTTAAGCATCTTTTTACTCGGAAAGATTACAAATCTCTGCTGTTTTCTTCTTACAACTGAAAAAATATCCGCTTAGTATGTATTTGCATATTTATTATTCATTGCATATTAACAGAATCAAAAAAATTAAATCATTCTAATTTCTGGACTTTGTAATAAAATCAATGCACCAAAAATGATTAATTAGACTAGAAATAATCAGCTACGTAACATTACAAAAACATTTTAGTTTGATTTTGTTACTATGAATCCTCCAACAAAGAATGCTTCAATCCATGTACTTTATAAACCTAAAATATATTCTATTACCTGAATACAGATACCAGCCGTTTCTATTTACAGCAAAAATTAAATAACTAAAAGCTTGTACAACACGAAAAATCGCGTTTCTTTCTATCCAATATCAACAACTGCTCGCTAACGAACGCTTCTAAATTTGCCTTAACAAATAACCAGATAAAAAATTATTCAACACGATTTGTGGAAACTATTTACTTAAAACTTTGCAAAAAGTTATGTTGCATGATTTATAAAGTGACTACGTTGAATAATTTTGACAATTTAAACAGATTCTAGTCATTTGTTCTTATTTTTTGGTAGACTTGGCTTCACTTTTCTTCGCGAGGTTATATTCATGGCCTTATATCAACATTCATGTGGAGTACGACTTTTTGAATAAATACTTCAATGCGTATTAAAAGAACAAAATTCGATATGAATATTTACTTAACTAATAACCAAAAATGTCAGTGATATTTCTTAAATAAAATAATCACCCCACTTTTAGAGATAAATCTAAAGTAAAACTCGGTGAAATACTTAAAACAAAGGGTTATTGTCAAGTTTCCTAATATTTTGTCTTAAATTATTCTAAAAAATTTATTTATTAGAAACACTGAATTAAATGATTTTTTTTAAGGTTTCAGATACATCATCATATTAAAATCAAAAGATCTTTGTTCTTCAATAGAAATTTTTAAAAAATAAAGTCTTCATTTTTATGACTGTCAAATATTGAATACATTCTAATTAAATAATTCAAAATTATTTAATTAGAATCCTTATAGTTCGAAAGTATTATTGACTGCTGATATATTTTAGAAAGCAAACTAATTTATAATCCAAATTTTTTGTTAAATTACTCTTTTTTCTGACAAATGACAACTTATTTGGATCCTTATCTTTGAGATTTAAAATATTACCTACAAAATTCGGGGAAATGGTTCTAAATACCCAAGACACGAAACCAGGAGGTTATTTCAAATAGAGTATTTAATTATTTAAAAATCTCTCTCTCTCTCTCTATGATTGCATTTGGCTGGAGATGAAATTTGAGTTAAAAAAAAGATAATTACATTTTAGTAACAATTTCTCGATAAAATGCAGCATGTTATTTACCTTTATGCTCATATATTGCTGAATCTGAGCTTTTCTATTTATAAAGAAACACATTTTCATCAAGAGATTTTGATTTATTTCATAACGGAAATTGTAAAATTTTTCATAATGGAAATTGTGAATTGATATTTATCACGAAATTTCGAGTTTAGCTCATTGTCGAAAGTGTACTGCGGCTGAAAAAATCGTTTATAGTCCAAAAGTCGCATGCAGAACTTTTGTTATTTATAGTCAAAAGATCATCTATAGTCTTACAATTATACTATGTGAATGGGAAATACTTTGACTATAAATTTGGTAGCCAAATTTAACCCCAATTTGGCGACGAAAATGGATATCTCTACAATAGTCAAGGAGATTCTAGGGTGATTATTTAACGAGAAAACTAGAAGAATCTCCTCAATGTGTATAGGAAAATACAACATTGGAGTCCTAACACTTGATAGTGACATGCGTTTCATTTGCCTTTTTCAAAATTGTGATTGCAAATTTGAATTGTTTGTTATCAACATTCGTATCAATTTTGAATCTGTGATTTTGTATTTTTATAGAGATATTTTTTTCCAATTAGAAGAAAATCGACCAGGATTACTAGAAAGTTCGTAAATAAAACGATTACTATTTCCTGCAAAAGAATCTACCTGTTAATTATTTGGAATGTTCTGAAAGACGATCAACCCCGTATAAAAAGTAATGTTCCAACAACAATCAATGTCATTTGAATTCTATTAGCCTTCATTTGCAATCAAAATTATTTAATAATTTAACTTATAATATTCAATTTATGTATAAAAATACACTATAAGATTTTTTTTTTGATGGTAAGAATCTTAGCTCAATAATATGTAAAATATAAAAAAAAAATATTTTTTAAAAAAAATTACTAATTTTTTGAATGTACATAATTTTTTTTTATTTTCTGATGTGCAAAATTCTTATGTCGAATGAAATTTGTCAGAAAATATACTCTTTAAACAGAGCACAAAAAAATTCAATTAACATAAAAATTAAGGTCGGAAGAAAAACATTTATGTATGACTATATGTCTAGAGAAAAAATTGAGGATTTACCGAACATTCAATTACAAAAAATGGGATAGTTTTCAAATACTTCATAAATGTGCCAGTTTTTTTTTTTTTAAAATATTTATTTTCCAGATCATTTATTGGTCTGGAAAATGAAATTAGCATCACGCTACAAAGGAATGAAACAAAAAAAAATCCTTTCATGATAAAGAGGATTCTTGAAAGTATGACAAGAATTCCACACAATATTTAATTAGACTGCACATTTTACAGTATCCAGAACTAAAATACTTACCTTTTGTTACCATTGTAAAATATCCTTTTGTATAACTACGCCTTCAAACAAAAAAATAAAAGATAATAAAACTAAGTTCAAACCTTTCATTTAGATAAACCTAATAGACTTAAAAAAGGAAGATATTCATATTGAAATATAATTAGCTTTTGTAAAGAGAATGCGGACTGTTATTCAACTTTGTGATTTTGTAAAGAAATGAACTAAGATATAATAGGATAACAGTCTTGACTAAAATGACCATTACAAAATTGAATAAACTTTTGTTTACTATAATCAGCTTCACTGTCACAGGCTCCGTAAGCATAAAAAGGACTTTTAGATATAAGTATTGACTTTTTTGTAATATGTAGGGAATTCGAGGAAATTATAATACATAAATTCTACATTGGATGCATCTCATACATTTTTAAATTGATCCAGCTCCCTTTATATATTATTTAAAATATGATTAATTGTTTTTAATATACTGTGTAATTTCTTTTTTTTTGTCTATATATCTACGAGTATGTTTAGATTTCTCTGCAAAAGCGTATTTTACAAAATTTTCAGGAATATTGTTTTTTTGTCCTTCAAAATTTCCCAAAGATCATCAACCATTATAAATTTAAGTCTAAATTGGCTTTCAGGAACTCAAAAATGCAATAAATGTCATAAGCATAAAAATATCATAAAGATAAGCATAGGATATGTGTAATGGGCTTAATTTTTTCTTTCAGAGGAGTAGCGATAGAGTTATCGGTATAATTAGTAATTTTTGTCTTTGCCCAGTTTTACTTTTTGAAAGTCTTTGGAATCAAGAAACAGAATATCCTCACCTAATCCTTAACTTTTAAAAAAATTTTCTTTATAAGAGTAATAATGTTATGTCTATAAAGCAGCTTTATTTGAATTTTCAATACCAATTTTTATATATTTTCTTTTTGCTTTTATAAATAAACCAAATTTTTATAACAATTTAAGTAAATCGGGACTTTATCAAAGGTAAAATATTATTTCTATTTATCTCCTGTTAAATAGATTTATTAAAAGTATTTGTTATGTAGCAGTTCCCAGCATTGCTGGATCCTTTGTTACTACCAGCTGTTTCACTTTAGAAACATGTAAAATTACATTTATTTTTCGGGTACTACTTTTGATGCTTCCTTCTTACATAAAACTAATATTTGGCAGTTTTTTATTCCTTTCTGTTTCATAAAGTTGTTTATTTTGAAGTTAAAAATACTTATTTCAAGCATTTCTCTGTGTTAAGAGACTTGCCGTGTTTAGGGGCTGATGCACGTTAAATCTGCGGTGACTCAAAGCTTCATATTGTTAGAAGGGTGGGGTGCTGTCTCAGGTGTCCTTGTCACTTGACCACTGTTCAAAATTAATAGGTCCATCTTCAAAAGTTCTCGTGTTGCTTTAAGTGTGAAATTAATAAACACTCACTCATTTTCTGCATTATATTTCAAATAATGAATAAGAATATTTCTCTTAGAACACAATGGAAAGCATAGCCTTCGATCCACTTCTTATATTACATGAACCATTTCATGAGAATACATAAGTTAAAAAGCTGCAAACGTTTTACCCATTTGTTATAAAAATCTTAATTAATACAGGATTTATATATTTTAAACGTTTTGTCAAGCGCTTTCTCCAGTTGCATCACAAGCTCCTAATAATAACTTGTCATTCATCAAGTATCCTTACAAAACTTTATGTACCAAATTAAAACGTGTAAAGCATTTTGTCTATCATTTCAAAATAAATTTATTTAGAAGATAGTGTTTTATATATATAATTACTTCGTTTTCAATATTTTTTAGAACGGGCTTATTTAGGTACATTTTTGCTAAGCGTATACTTTAAGTTAGATATGTATCTCACACATCATTTACTTACAAAATTATGTGAGTCTTTTCTTTCAAAGAAAAATATATCCAAAAGTGTATCAAAGAACATATCAGTAAAATATATCAAAAACCTACCATTACATATCTCAATCCATCATGTAAATATTAATCTTGTCAAAAACTTCGCATTTTTTTTTTATCAGAAAGTAATCACAGACAAAAATAACCAACATTTTTTATCCGTATTTCAGCAACAAATGCTAAAGTTGTCATGAAACTTTCTTTGAATAAAGAACACAAAAACTAAGAGCTCCATTGCACTACTAACAACAGAATGACACAAAGTAGAAAGAAAAGCTTTAAGAAAAGGTTCTTATAGACACAGCCTGTAATCAAGGAAGAGCATCTCTATCGTATCCATTAGATGAACGATAAGAGGTTGGACTAAGTTCTTGATTTTCCAAGTAGAACTTTTCTTACGCTCTGTTTCTTTGAGCACATTCAGTTGTACTTTCATTCAGGGGAAATGTAAAAAACAAAATGCATCTCGCCTTCAATGGAACAAACTCCTTTTCGAAAATAAAATAAAAGAGACTGTTATATAGCAAGAGTGAACAGATTTTTCAAATTATTTCAAATTTCCTATTTTTTAATCACACAATAAGTAAAGTAATTGCACAGTTGCTTTTATCAACAGTTTTAATAGAACAATTACTGATTTTGATAACTGTACAAAAGTATATGTTCTGCTACAAATTGATAGCTTAGCACTTTATTTAATCGTTTGATGTTTAAATTCTTGCTTTAATAGGGGGGGGGGAGATATATTACTTTACGAACATCAGAGAAAAAAAAATCGTAATGAATTAAGAAACATATTAGTATTATTTTATTAACAATTCCATAAAATAAAGACAATGTTACAAATACATAAAGTTAATTTACCAAAATGCTTGTAACCCCCCCCCCCCCATAAAAAATTGCATCACCTGAAGTCACAATTTTTCTCTTCGTATAATTACTTACGCAATTCCTTATATCATAGAACAAAAACAATAGAACCTAATTTTACCACGCACACATAACAATAGCCTTGTTTTCAGTGAGTAGCAAAACCTGGTGAAGTGAGAAAGCTTGTTGCATAGAGTGCAATAATTGTAATCTAATGAAGACGATCTAATCTGCCTGAAATTGAATAAAGTTACAATACAGAAATTTTGGTTTTGTAAAGAATTAACTCGATAAGATAATATAATTGATCTAGATGACGCTACTTCATAAAGGAATTAGTTTCTTAGGGGAAAACGTCGTCATGTGGCCGGAGGATGAAGCAGTACGAGTGAAAAAAGATGGCCAAAATTGGTTTGAGATCACTTAACCCTTTTTTGCATGATGATGGAAATTTCCATCATAACAATTTAGTGAACAAAAAACTGTACTCAAAAAATATGTAACGTAAAGTGGTTGTTGCTGGCAACTTTTTTCACGGCTATTTAATAAGAAACGTATCTGTCAGGAAAAAAAATCAAATGTCACAATCGTTATAACGGGCTTGAACTTATCATTCTACTGTTTGTTGTGGTAGGAAGAAACGTCCGATTTCTTGAATATATTTTTTATAATTAATCTGATATTCTTTTGCTAATAAAACCGATAATGAGGAGGGGAAAAAGGTCTATTTTTGGGTTTCTGTTCAATTTCTGTACAATTTATATCTAATATACCCAATATATAATCTTCCCAAACCCATGGGGCAGATCTTTACATCACTATGCATTTGTATCACTTCTAATATATGATAAAAAAATGTTTACTAAATGTTTATATTTTATGTTATTTTTGTAAAGAAATTAAGACGGGGAGACAATGAAGATTACTTGGTCCAATTAGAAGGTGGATGGCTATCAGAAGATGGCCTTCATGACGAAAATTCTGATGACGAGTACCGCAAAGCAGATGAATTTAGAATAATAATAATAATAATAATTGTTCTTTAACTATCATCAAAAATAAAAAATGATACAAAGGTATATTATTTTTTTATTTATTTTGTACTAAGCTTAACAGGTAAATTTGCATAATGATGAATATTTTTCTATCATTCAGTATTTTAATTATATTATACTAGCTTTAAACCACGGCTTCGCTCACGTTGATGTCCTCAAATAACTCTGTCAAAATCATAACCATTATCATTAGAAAGTAAATAAAATAATATGATTTTTTTATTGCTTGACTGGGACCAATAAAATTTTAAAATTCAAAAAATTGAGCTTAGTTTAAAAACTGAAAACAAACTTTATTATTATAAATAACTACAAAAATTCAATAAATTAAACTATTAATATTTTAAAAAGTTGAAAGTCTATGTACGTTTAATAAATAATTTCTATTTAAAAGAGCTCAAAACAGAATTTATTCTAGGATGCTGCTGTATACTATACTATACACTGGTGTCCAAAAGTTAAGCATAAATCGTAAAAACATGGAGTAAATATTCATAAAATTATTCCAAATTTCTTGCGGATATTAATAGGGTGAAGAAGAAACATTGGGTTTATGCAAAACTTTTCAGTCGACTACGTCCTGCGCGAAACACCGGCGCATGTGGGAACGTGGAGAAACCGATTCACGCAGCATAGGCAGTTCAGACAAGTTTCGTGCATGTGCGAAGGAACGTTGTTAATCATTAAACAAGGTGAATGATGGCACAAAGACGCCAATTGGACTTGTTTACGTAAGGGAGAATCGTTGGAAGGCTGGAATCCTCACGATCACAAACCGAAGTGTCTCGAATTCTGAATGTGGACCAGTCTGTGATCTCAAGACTGTGGCAGAGGTTTCGAAGAACGGGAGATGTTACCCGACAACCAGTATCAGGTCGACCAAGAGTCACAACCCCTCGCCAAGACCGATATCTGGTAATTAGTGCGCGATGTCAGAGGAGCAGTACTTCCAGAGCACTGGGTTCCGCACTCACAGTCACCACAGGAATACGAATTTCGAGACAAACTGTTTACAGGAGACTCAATCATGCTGGCCTGTATGCCAGAAGACCAGCAGTTTGCATTTCCCTCACGTCTGCGCATAAACGCGCTCGTTTGAACTGGAGTTTGGAACATCAACATTGGAGTGCGGGAAAGTGGGCCAATGTGATGTTCAGTGACGAGTCCCGGTTTAGTCTGAGTAGTGATTCTCGGCGAGTAACGATATGGAGAGAACGAGGAATACATTTGAACAAAGAAACATAACGGAAAGACATCATTTCCCATCAAGGGGAATAATGGTATGGGAATGCATCATGATGGACGGCCGCACAGACCTCCATCATTTCTTTGACAGGGGCTTGGGACTGCTCAAAGATACAGAGACGAAGTTCTTGAGCCTTATGTTCGCTTGTTTCGAAGTGCTGTCGGTCCTGACTTCATATTCATGGATGATAATGCGCCATGTCACCGAGCGGTGCTGATTGATGACTTCCTTGAAAAGGAAAACATCCAGCGCATGTCATGGCCTGCGATCTCCCCTGATTTAAATCCTATCGAGCATGTATGGGATATGCTCTGGAGACGAATTGCAGCCCTTTCATACCCACCAAGCTCCGTTACGGAACTGAAGAGGGCTCTCCAAGTAGCTTGGAACCGTTTGAGCCCACAACTCATTCATCATCTCATAGCAAGTATGGTAAATCGCTGTGCAGCATGCCTGGCTGCCAGAGGTGACCACACGCCTTATTAAACTGCAGCATCAGTTTTTTATTTAATGTTTTCTTGCATTTTTCTTTAAAGTGTGAATCCTTGCTATGCTCAGTTTTCTTTCAAACTGCTACTTTGGATAATAAAATTAATTATTATCATGCTTTTGATTTGCTTCCTTATTTTATAACCATTTTACACTCGCATATCACGTTTCCCGCCGTTCTGATTTACAGTTCCTCCTTTATTCACATAATTATCAATTATGCTTAACTTTTGGGCACCAGTGTATGTTCTTCCATCATGTGCAAAAATGTGAAGATTTCTGGCATTGGACTCACGCGAACAGGCCACATATAATTGGTCATCGGAAGAACTGTTACCTGCAATTTTTGCCCCTTCGCTTTGTTAAAAATAACAGCAAAACTGAGTTTGATTGGAAATTGAACTCGTTTGAACTGAAACAGTAGGTCAGTAGGGATAATTGAAATGTGATGTATAATAACACTTTCCTCTTTCCCGACACCAGTTAAAATAATAGTTCCTAGTATATTCTGCATCATTTTTGTAATCCGAAGCCTCATTCCATTACAAAGTCGAGGAGCATCGAGATTTCGCATAAGTAACTGGTACATTTAGTTTTAATTGAAGTTTTGGTGACGGTACACCTGAAAGTTCAAGCGAATTTAAGAACTCCGTGGGATATGAAGTACTTTGTTCTGTATCCATGATTGTATCTAATGATAAATATTTCTTCATTTCCCTCTGCACGTCTTTTGAGATTTCAGTGTTGATTTTATTGACAATGTCTTTTTTAGTAGCCAATATTGATCATGTGCACATCCACTGATCACAATTTATATTTTGTTGCAAGTCTGGGTAAACTTGAGCAATAAGGTCTACATCATTTTCTATTAAATTACAAAATTCTCTAGAAAACAAAATATAACCTTCAGTATCTGCGTCCAAACATCCAATTTTCAATAGCGTCTCTGCTTAGCGTCCCGAATCTACATCATTATGAAGATACACCCTCATATTCGTTTTCGGCCTGAATTTTTCAACTTTTGACCATAAGCTTGATGATTTAATACAGGCTCTGATTTCATCTACCGGTATACCCCTCTGGATTACTGGGTGAGTTTGTCGGAAATCACACCATAAAGCTACCATTCCTCTCATATTATTTGTACTATCATTTAAATCCTCAAGAGTCCGGTTTAAGCCTTCTATAGCGTTCTTGTGAGACATCGTACTTTCACCCCACACTAAAAGCTTACATTGTCGGAGAACCCTGCCTCGAGAACTATTTTTGATGAAATTGCAGATAGGTGGCAAGATTCAACGGTAATTTTAAAACGGTATGTGCAGTACGGCAGCCGGTCAGTAGAGTCGTGGCTATACCGAAAGAAGTCACAGCAACAGCTATCTTCTGGATTTTTCTGACAGACATTAATAATAAGTTTAGAAAAAACGTTTTTCCGGTTCCTCCAAGGGTGTAAAGAAAAAAGAGTGCACCACTTCCGGATCACAGCTTTTCTTTCAACCAAATAAGAATGTGCTCATGAGATAGACCTCATTTCTGACATTCAATGGAGTACATATGGCACTAGACGTCCCTAAATATCTTTCCCTTTATAATGACGTTTAAAATCTTTTGGACCTTTAATCGAAATACGCGGGCAACTATGCCATATCAATCAGTGGCTTTTTGCCCCAGCATTTTCTTTTCAGTTATATCCTGCCATGAAGGATTACAGGTAAAAATTATGAAGAGATCAAACCTGCCGTAAGTTCGTACATAAGCAAAAGTGTCTTGAGTGTATTCATGCAGATAACGGGGACAGCTCTCAAAAGTTGAGGGAAGAATCACCATCTTGCCTAAGTCGTTAGGTCTAATATTACCATCTTTGCCAATCGTATCTTGTACATGAATGTAATTTTCTGCTCGCAATTTGGTCTTGTTTACAGAAATGTAACGAAGACGTTCGTTCTCTAAGAAATATCTACTAAGAAATGATGAAAGAGCTGTCTAGACCGGGGAAGGAGATTTAAGTCGTGTTTTCAAAGCATCATATGATAGGCGTAGAAATCCTTACAGGAAACTTTTCTTATTTCGAACTGACTGTTTTGTTGTTGGATTAAAGAAATGAATATGAAAATAGTATCTCAGGTCACCTCTACTGAAAATTAATGGGTATTGCAAACTATCATAAAATTTATGAGGATCGGCTACGCGTGTCAGGGTATTATCATGTGCCCGGAACATATGTCACGTGGGGAGCATTGGTCTCCAGTAACTAAAACAGCGACCATTTGTCTTTGATGCATTATATAACGCCCTTTCATGTTCACCACAGAGAGTTTGATCAGCCTGAATGACTCATTTATAATCATCCGAGGGCCAGTTTTCCATTGCACTTTTGAAGGTATTTATCAACACGTTGTCGTTATGTAACATTCCTTGAATTTTCAATACTGTGTCTCTTTCGACTACTTCAATATGTTGACAACGACGGTTTATTTCATTTTCTTCTTTACCTATAAAATATATTTGAAAACATTTATGTTGTTCATTATCTGCTGGAAAAAGTGGACCATTTGATGATAGATTTGGCCTTGTACACAGTAAAAGTAGGCGAATGTCCGGGCATTCTTATCATTTTATCTTCTCCAAAAGATGTCATTTGGAAGCAAGAGTTATAATTTCTGATTTTTCTTAAAAATTGCTTCGACTCATCTGTATCACATAAATATAGAGTTTTTAAAGGCTCGTCTGGTTCACCAAGTAAATGAAGCGAAACTTTTCCATTGGAACAGCACACACATTCCAGCCGTTTCATCTTTCCATTTTAAAGAAACTGGCCTTTTTTATTCATAAAACCAATAAAAGTTAAAGAATCCTTATGATATATAAGTAAAGGATCACATAGAAATCCCAGGTTATTAAATACGGACCAATTGCTACGCACAAAATTTCGACGGCGTGCGGTTTGAATTTGAGCATGAACGATTCTCCTCGCCTGCAATTGTTTGGGGGTTTCTCTCGTTCTTATGGCTACCTGCTGTACAGCTTGTCCTCATAAATGAAGTTACGTTTGAAAAAACGTTTCAGAAGCTCATAAAGTAGATTAGCGTTCAGCTTGCTCATCTAAACGAATTTGCGTTTGTAAAGGCGCTTCGGAAGATTTTAAAGTAGTTTGGCGTTCAGCTTGGTCCTCTACCCTTTCTTGTCTCTGAGGAGTTGGTTCTCCAGTTCTCATCGCAGATTGTCACCTTGCTTGTTCTTGTCTTCTAAATTCCATTCGAACGGAAGATTCTTCTGATCAATTAATTTTTGAATAGGAATGAATAGGAAATATGAATTTTTATATAGGTTAGATTTACGCTCGCGAGACATTCTGAAGGAGAAAGTGGAACAAAAAACTAAAGATAGAGTAAGAAGAAAGAAAGAAAATAAATAAATTTTGACACCTAACCTCAAAAATATAAACATTAACAATTGCTTCAACGTAACCGAAAATGCGATAAATGTGACCAGTTATCCGGGCCCCTGGGCGCACTCCCCAAGCGCCCAATGGATAAACCATCATCGCAAAATATTATTTAAAACTTTAACCTCATTAAGAAAATATTACTCGTTCATCTCGATTCTCATCTTTTTCAATACATCCGGTCGAAGAACTGGTATACTTTGCTGGTATATACTATGTGTGAGTGAGTGTATATGTATGTTTTTACATAAAAATAAATAATTACAAATTTAAATCTCAATCTTACTGCTTAAAAAAGGCTCAGAACTATCACAAAAACGAAAACAAAATTTTTTATTGATTTCAGGAAAAATTCGACCTTTGAAGTAAATGAACATCTAAAGTTATTTTAAAAACAAAATTTTGTATTACTTAATCATCAGTTATTATTGAATCCGGATTTTGATCACAATGTCTGACTAAATAAAAATGATTAAATTTAAAAACGCATTTTTAAAGTTTTTAATCTGAAAGTAAAAACATGAATGATGCTCAAATCTGTTCATTATTGGAGTACAAAGATAAAATCGTTCATAATAAAAAAGGTTGTGATTTAAATCTGCAGCGTATTCGTAGCATTAACTAGGATTATTATTTTTATGTGATACATCTAATTAAAGTTATATTTCATAAAAAATATCCATTTACCGGTTACAGGAATGGATAATTATAGGCAATAATTAGACTAGGAATGAATGAAAAAATACTAAAAAGTATAGTATTGATTATTTGTGAAAATCACAATATCTGGCCCACGCATACCAAAACAGTACAAATAAAGAATATCGTCTGTTAAGTTATTTTTTTAGTCTAGTATATGTTCACATTTACACCAATTAGGTTTTGTCGCCATTTAGAATAGTTAAAATGTTTTCCTTTAACTTATTCTTCCGTCATCGAAAAATGGACACCTTCTTTTTTGTAATGTCGAGTCCATTGTGTACCGTCGAAGTAAATATTTGAATCACGCATACAGAAAATTCTAATGAAGTTAGCATTGATTTATTTAAACATAATGTAAACTTAAGGGAAAAAATTCGATTTACCTTTCCTTTGTTAAATATTAATCATGATTTCCTATTTTTTAAATGATAAATAGATAAGAATATAAATATGAAGTTGAAACTTATAAGATTTTATTTTTGAGGTAGATTTCACTCCTTAATTTAATAAGTGCTCTGAAATGTTCTATGAATCATCTAGTTTATATTGCAAGAAATGTTCAAAATGCAATAGTAGACGTACGAAATGAATCCATGTAAAAAGTTCTAAGATATTCTCATCATATTGAATACAGATACCAAGAATATCTCATAAAAACAATTTCACACTCTTGGTAGAGCGATCTTTAGTTTGATCCTGATGCATACTTTGACATGAAGAAAATGATCCATTTTTAATTTAAAGTGCAGTTGATTAATCTCACTCGATACGTTATGAAGTTTCCAAGTTTTTTACGTGTTGCTATTGTACCTAAGAAAGGTATATTTGATGTTAATATTACATCCGAAGGCAAAGTGTTGGTTTACGGTGGATCAGAAAACGAAATACTTGAATTACTTTCAGATGCCTTAAACTTCAAATACAAAATTCTCGCACCAAGCGATGCTGCGTGGGGAAGTAAATTGGAAAATGGATCGTGGTCTGGAAGTATCGGTATGGTTTACCGAGAAGAAGCAGATCTTGCAATTGGTAAGATTGCCATTACAGAGGAAAGAGCTTCAGTTTTAGATTACAGTTATCCTTACGACATAGAAGTACTTACTTTCGCTACTAAAATACCCGGATTAGTTCAAAAGTATGCAGCTTTCATTTGGCCGTTTTCCTGGGGATTGTGGATTGGAATTTTAACCATTATTATATTCATAACAATAGTGATTCGAACTTTACTGAGCAAAAATTATACTTATCGATATATAGCGCTAAATGTATTTGGGAATCTCATGCATCAACCACTTACTATTAAACACACAAAAGGCAGTGATAAATACTTAATTGCCGGATGGATGCTTGGATCAATTTTTATAACATTTAGTTATACAGCAGTTTTGTTGTCTTTTTTGACTATACCACAAAGGAAAGTAGGCATCAGAGATTTGATTGAACTTGCAAATGCCGTTGAGGAAGGATCTCACAAATGTTTGACTTTTACAGGGGATTCTCATGTAGAAATCTTTCTCCGAAGCAGCGAACCATCAGTTCAACATATGGGAGAACTAATTTTAAAAAATCATTGGAGAATAATTCCAGTTAAAAGTATTGTACAGGAAGCAATGACCAATGGCCGTACAGCTGTTGTGGCTCCTAAGTTTTTCTTTGACAATATCATGGCAAACAAGGTTCTTATTGCACGAGAATCTCTGTCTTCGATAACAAGAGCGATATTTTTTAGAAAGGATTTTTGTTGCAAAGAAGCTATAGACAAATACATTAAAAGGATATCAGCTGGAGGTTTCTACCACAGGTACCTAAAATATCAACTGTACAAAAGAAATTTAGAACCAGATGCTGTCGTAGAAGATTCTTTAAATACAGTTAAAAGTTTAAACATAAAAGATATGGCTAGTGTTTTTATGTTATTGATCTTTGGTTACTTTTTGGCGCTTGTGACTTTTATTGTAGAGAGTATTTATTATAGAAAGAAAAATAAGAAAATTTAAAGTTGATTGTCTTCAAATAAGAAAGGTTTTTCCCTTTTAATTTACTCTTTTCTCCCCCTCCCCCCTCTTTTTAAATTGTTGCTTATTTTGTATAACAAATAGATATTAAAAATAATGAGTATGTAAAAGAATAGGCGAGTTGAATTTAAAAAACTTAACGTCTTTCTGAAAATTAAATTGCTTTCAAATTAATTCAGTGTTTGATTAAAAATTACATTGATTTCTTGGAAAATCTTAAGAGATTTCTCTCTCTCTCTTTACATATTAATCTTGAATTGCTTTCAACTATGTTCAGAAATCTGGAACTAATCTAGAATCCGTACAAATTTTCCCTAGATGGCCTCGCATATGAAATGTTAATGAATTACGTATATCAATTTATGTAAAACTATGAACCTCAAATATATATTAGAATTAAACTTGTTAAATAGGGTATTTCACACTTTCGCATCTTTCATAGACACTTGGTCATTTTTTAGAAAAAAAACTTTTTATGATAAAAGAAATAAGTGAAAAAAGATTGTATAGGAAAGAAAAATTCCTGTAAAAACAATTAAATATTCTCTAAAAAAAATAATTTTTTGAAATATAATTTGTATATTTCGCATATAAGAATTATTTTCTGAATAATGTATTCAATACTGAATTTCAAAAATTTGAATAAAATTTTCTGTAGACATTACTAGTTACGGCCAGTCCCATATGTGACTATACTCTTAGTCATAAAAAAAGTGTTCTAATTTGATTTTCTAAAAAGAAGGGATTTAGAAAGAAATTTAAGTAGCAAAATTTCTTACATTTTTTAGTGTTACTTCTTTCAAATAAACCGTTTTTATTGCACTAAAATTGTATTGGATAGAACACCATATTGAATTAATATTATGAAGCTTCAGAATTAATATTATGAAAAAAATTGTATGTATTTTATTTACTATAAAATTAAATTATACACCCTTTTTAAATAGATAGCAGACTTCCAACTTAGACGGCATATAGTATATTTATATATTTTTCTATTAGAATACCATTTGTTTACAGTCAAACAATATATTTTTAATTTATTTCGAATTTTTATTATTCATATTTACATATATTGTATGTGCACATTATTATTTATATCTCATTAGAGTAAATTGTTTGGTATAGAATGATGGTTTGGATTTTGTATATTAATTATGCATATATTTAGCTCTTAAGAATACTGTATATATCATTTACTTGAATATTATGTATTGTCTTTAAATACTAGACTTCTTAATGAATATATATTAGAATTTAATTATACGTATGGAAAAAAGTAAAATTTACTTATTTCAAATCATAGGCATTGAAATCCAAACTAAAACACTTTTAAATACTCTGAATTCATTTCCCAAAATAAAAATGCCAAGTAATTCCAAAAAAAAAAAAAAATTTAGTCTTTTGAGAGAAATGAATAAAAAAATGTAAGTGGTGCATAATTATTTTAAATTTGCATAAGAATAATTTCTAAAAAAATTATATTTTTGGATGTGAATAAATGTATTGTTTCTAATAGTAGGCACATAGATAATTTTATTTCCCTTTTTCGAATGCACTAGATGTTTTATATTTTTTATTAATATTCCTTAGTTGTTCATGTCTTTTCTCTAAAATACTAAAATTATTGAAATATTAGCCTTTACTCAAAATTATTTTTGTAGTAAAATTTCATTTGAATAAGCATCATTAAAAAACTACCCACTTAATGATTGGAAAAGAAAGAATATTTTATTCTAAGAAATACATTGATTTTAATAAGCTAGTACGTTTTTTGTTAAATTTAAAATGTCGCAAATATAAAAATAATAAATGAATTCTTGTTATCAATATTTTCAAGATCTCCAAAGTGAAAAGGGATTAAACTTGTGTATCTAAAAAATTAATATAAAATCGTAAATTATACTTAAATTAACGTTTTTATAAATTGTTAAAAAAATTATTTGGGCACAAACCCAAATATTTTGGATACATACTAGGTAATAAGATAAGTTATGAAAATCATTACATATAAGTACTTTATAAAAATCCATATTTTGGACGCAATAAAAGCATGCCATGTGCCTTTCAATATTTTAAACTACAATAAAATATTAAGTCTATATATTCCAAAAATCTAACTGTACCAAAAGCACTAAAGACTCACACTTATGAATATTGTATTATAAGTGCACCGAGTTAAATGCACCAGATTTTAAGACATGCAACTCTTATAGTCCTGTTGCTTTTTCTTGATCGAATCTGCTCAGTATTTTGTTCCTATTCAATTAAGAAATTATGTTTGTAAATAAAATGTTATATGTAAATTACCTCTGTTTGTGTAAGTAACCACTAGAAACGGCATTCAAAGTGTTCGAAATCGGAGAAAAACGGTTGCAAATCACGATAGATTTTTTTTCTTTTTAAAGTATAACAGAACTAAACCTCTATTCATTTGTTTAAGGATGTGTGAAGAATTTACGACCAAATTATATGTTTGTGCGATCACAAAAGCTTTTTCTTTTCTGTGCTCAATAACGGTATTAAGATTTAAAAAACATAAATTTGAAATAACTTCGAATTTAAAAAGAAAAAAGATAAATTAACGACCACCATGAAAAACGACGTTGATGTTTTCTGAGAGGTACGTAACACGAGAGACTGGAGAATTTATTAGAAAAGAAAATATAAGCAGATATTCTGTTTTTCTCCTTCTGTTTTAGAATTTTTTTTTTTTTTGTCAAAAAATGAACTACAAATGATTTTCTTCACCAAAAAAATCGCTTAAACAGACTGGTGATGAATAATCATGAAATTTCCGGGGTTTCTGAGAGTTGCTGTTGTTCCTCATGCTGGTCTATTTGATATAAAAGTTACAGAGCAAAACAAAATTACAATTGTAGGAGGAGCTGAAAAAGCATTTCTAGAGATGTTATCGGAAGTTTTAAATTTCAAATATGAAGTCAAAATACCAAACGATAAGGAATGGGGAAACTTGAAAAATGGAACCTGGACTGGAGCTATTGGAATGGTACATTATAATAAAGCCGATATTGCAATAGGTAAAATTTCAATAACAGAAGAAAGAAAAACAGTTGTAGATTACAGTTATCCGTATGATATAGAAGATCTCACTTTTGCTACAAAAATCCCAGGTTTTTTACCAAAAACAACTGCATTTATTACTCCTTTTGATATTTACACCTGGTGTTCTATTTTAGTGCTATCATTTCTGTTTCTTGTAACATTAAAGTTTTGTCAAGGAACGAAATGTTCATTTCAACGGTATGTGCTTAAAGTTTTCGGGTACCTTTTAGTGCAACCATTGGATATTCCAACTACCACAGTTAAAATAAGATGGCTAATATTAACATGGCTTATAACAGCAAGATTTATCCCACTTTTCTATTCTGTTGCCTTACTGGCTTTTCTGACTATTCCTCAACAAGAACTAAGTGTTAAAGACATTGAGGAGCTATCTGAAGCAATCGACAAAGAAACATTTAAATGCAAGACATTTAAAGGTGCTTCTTATACGAACACATTAACGCATAATCGGCAAGAAATGGTTAGAATCATTGCTAATCACATAAAGGAAAATAACTATTTGATTGAGCCTAACAAAGAAGAGGCAATAAATGCAATGAAAGATGGAAGAACCGCTATGATTGCTTCAAGGCATTTTCTGACAAGTCAACTGCATAATATATTTGTTTCTGATGACCTATTTTTCACTTTAACGCGAGCTGTAGTTCTCAAAAAAGGATTCTGTTGCAAAAAAACTTTGGATACATTGATATCAAGAATAAGCGCCGCTGGTCTTTATAAAAAAATTCTAGAGGATGATTTATTCCATTTAAAAGTGTCTAATGAGCTATTAGAAGCATCTGTAAATGGAGATTATTTTAAAAGCTTAGAGCTTGAGGATCTTTCAAGTGCTTTCATTTTACTTATAAGTGGATACTGCTTATCGACAATTGTATGGATTTTAGAGGTACTTCCAATGTGTGTCCGGATAATTCTTCACCGTTACTATTGTTAATAAGCACAAATATATTTTTCTATGTAATATTTGAATATAGCACAATGATTATTTTACTATTTTTTTTTTTTTTTTTTTTTTTTTTATTTTACTATTATAGACTAAAAATATTTAGGAAATAACTGTTTTCTACTTTGTGTATAATTTTATGTTTTTTTTATGCCTTCTTAAATTAATTTTATCATTTTGTTAATTAAAATAATTATGACAACATAACAAAAACATTTAAGAAAATACATTAAATATACTTGCAAATAAGTATATGAGATCTATAAATATACTAAAGTATTCACCCTTATAGCGAAAAATACTCTTAAAACCCATTTTTAATAATATCTTTTTCACATATAGGCTTAATAGAGACGTTCTAAGAAAATATTTTTCTTTTTTTACTAATTATGTACGTATTTCCATATATGCAACAGCTTTCTTAGAAAATGTAAATTCTACATGTAAGTTGAACTACTCTGCCAGCATAATTTAAATAGCAGAATATTAAAAATATATATAGTTAATGTTACATACTCAAAAATTAATAAGGACTTGAAAAATATATCAAACCATTCATATTTTTAATAAAACACACCAGTAGTAATTATTTAAAACTTTTTAAATGAAATTATTATTTGTGGTTTACAGAAGTTCTAAGCAAAAATTTATTTCATTTAATATATATAATTATGAAAAATATGAATCCTTTTTAACATTCCCTTGTGGTAATTTTGTTTTAATTCAAAAGGAAATGCAAAAGTTAGGCAAGTTAAAACAGAATCTGTATAAAATTTTAAATAATGATAGTAGTAAAAACAAAATCCAAATTTAATTTTTCCTCCAAAACATGGAGGTAAATGAATCCCCTCCTCCAATAACTGTCACTGAACATACCATAAACATAATAGTGTTCTCAATAAAAACTAAAATATCCATACATACTAACAGCTTAAAAATATCTATAAACCAACATATTGCTAAATTACATTGACAACAAACATTTTCTGTTTATGGAATTGTCTCTATAACTTTAATTAAATACCAGTCCATCAAATTCAAATACTGAATCAAATTTTCAAAAAAAAAAAAAATCTTCTTCAGCAAAAAGACAAATATTTATGTAATATCATTTTGACAGTTATACGCAATTTCTTCACTTTGTAAACAAAAACACAAGGCAGATTTTCTTTGCACTATTTCAGCCATTCTTTTCCTAATATCCAAGCACTTCACCTAAAACTTATGGAATTATAATTTGTTTTACAACTGTTCTTTAAACCAGTGACAGGGGCTATATCAATAAATAAAGAGTTTTGCTTGATTTTCCACAAAATAAATTTCTGTTTTCATGGCAAGTGTGTGAGATGTAATCCTTGATTTAATACCATTTCCATAATTCCATTAAATATTTATTGTTTTGCAACATCAAAAATAGCTGGATACTTTGCATTGAAAATTTCTGAAATTCTCCAGTAGTTTATCACATAAAATGGTGTAAGAATTAAATTTAAAATTTCAGTTACTGAGTTATCTTTTTGGTGCATTCATTTGTAAATGTTAAAATTTTAATTTAAAACAATTTTCTTAAATTTCCACAAAAACGTCAACAGAAGTTAGAAGCAACCCAATGATTACCTATGGTCGATTTCATCATTTCTTGACTTTATGGAAGTTTTTTTTAAAGAAATGTGTTGAATTTATTTTTAAACCAAACAAATTCAGAGTTAGATAAATAATAATATATAACACAAATTTTTGAATAATTATACATGATAGAAACTGTTTTGGCAGATAACTTTTAAAAACATAAATGCCTTAAAACAGAAGTAAAACCACTATAGAAATTTGTCCCCCACTATTTTTAAAATAGTCTCCTTTTAAAGCCATTTTAATATTGATAGAGTAACCCTTTATAATTAGCTCAGCTTTTTATAGTAAGTTGTATAAGTTTGAAATTGCAATATTTCTTCAAAACGTTTTGAACATAAAATATTACGAGTTAGGAAATTTTCTAGAATAGGCTTTTCCTAATTTAAAAGAAATTAATCAAAAAAAAAAATCAGGTGCATGATCCTATAAATGATACAACTTGCATAAATGTAACATTTGAAAAGAAAAACAACTATAGAGATATTGTACATATAGAATTTACAAATACTTGTAAGTTATGAATACTGCAAATGCTTTTTAGTGCCATATTTTTTTTAAATACTATTTTAATAATGAATATTTTTTGTAACAAATTACTGAAAGGCTCATAATAAACTGAATTGATCAATTAAATTTCAATTATCACAAATGATCTTCAGTGGTCAGGTATATCAATGATGCAAATGGTTAGAAATTAGATAATGCTCTTCTGTTTTGAATTTTTAATGCCTTCATTTAATGCAAATTGATATCACAAAACTACTTTAATAGCTTCAAATGTAAAATCAGAAAAATTGTTGATACTCACTCCTTGGCTGTTAACTGCTAAAGCAATTCAAGCCTTTAATACATAATAAACATACAATATTTTTAGTTATTGTTTATGATTATATTTTAATTAAATAAAATTTTCTTACCATTTAAATAAAAATAATAGTTTTATCACCTATCATCTGATTTGATAATCCTAGCAACAACTGGTAAACTTTACTTCATGGTAATAAAAGTAAAATGTAGTTATGAAGCAAAATTTATATAGCCCCCCCCCCATAATTGTTTGGAATTCTCTTTGACTTATGAGTTCTGATCCAATTAACAGGCCATAATTCAAACTTATTTTTTACACTCAACATCAATAACTATTCTGTAAAATAGAAATTTGAAATCAACTTTTGCACTCAATTTTAGAAAAGAATCTGTTTTTAATATCTGTCACATATGTATTTGTATTTATAGCATGGCTTCACATGTTCTGTAAATAATTTACTGATGAATAAATGTAATTCAAAATCAAGCTTTTCATATTCAAACTTTTTTTAACTTTTGATTTGTTTCAAATGACAAGAGTCAGAATTAAAAGAAAAATACTATTTCTGCATTTAAAAAAACGACAAAACATTAGCTAATCACACAAAAAATTCTAACTTACAATTTTATTGCACTTTAACATATTCATATATAAGGTGTAGAATGAAATGCATTTTGAGCTTAAGAACACACATAAGTTCTAACACACATAATATTAAGTCCAATCAGTCAAAATAAAATAAGATACTATTTAATACATATATAAACAGTAATTCAGTTCATTACCTGGCATTCACTAAAAAAATAGGACATTCAAAAGAGAATGCAAGACAAAATTTATTTTAATATAAATAAATATAAAATCCATCTTTAAAAACTTTTCAACACTCAATAGAAATAAATTTTCTTACTAGACAATCTAAAAATGGAAGCATTTTCATTTGGAAATTATATATGACTAGATCTAAGTAAATGGCATTAATTTCAGAAACAAATGTATGCAAAATATACAGAAAAGAAATACCCCAATGGTCCTTGGTATTATGTAAATATAAAATAAAAAATATTAAACAAAAACAAAGTAAACATTTTTCACAAGTAAATAATACTTCTTTTAAATGATTGCAAAAATAATGACTAGACAGTAAGTTCCAAATTAATCTTTCTAATATGAAATTTTTAAAAAATGCATCGGATAAATTCAATATAAACAATCTGGTTAAATTTTATAGGTACTTTGTTATTGCTTTACAAAAATATTGAAATAATAAAAATAATAATTTTCTGTAAATTACTTTTAAATGGAAGCATTTTTTTCATGTCATTAACAAGATTAATAAAACTTTTGAAAAATATTTCATTTCTTTCTTTAAATTTGAAAATAAATACATTAGAAATTTTTCAACATTTAAAAAAAAACTGATTGAATAAAATATTTTTTGAAAATAAAGAAACAACTATTGATTATAAATAAATCATACCAAAGTAAAACATATGTCAATTAACAATCAGAATAAAATTTAAAAAAAACAATAGATTTTCAGTAATTCAATAAATTACTTTACATTTGTTTTTTGTTCATCTGGTTCACAATCTTTTCTTTTTCTATGATTAAATACTAAGTATTAAATACATAAACATACAAATAACATTCACTGTCTTAACAACAGAGAAAAACATTTAATAGAGATGACACAAAATGCTTACATTTATTTTATTTCTATATTTTTAAAATGGGAGAGGATATGCATAAGTAAGGTGCATTCTACTTTGTACTTGAGTTTTGCACTATTCAGTTGTCATCATTTTCACGAGATCGCAGGTAATCCAACAGTTGCAGAATTTCTAATGTCTCTGGATCACTTCTCTATAAAATATACAAGAACAATAATATATTTTACGTTTATCTTTATATTAGATTGAAAAATATTACGTAGTTTTATTTGGATTAGGCCATGGTATACAGAGCAAGATTAAAAAAAATTGGTGAAAGGATTAAAATATAGACTTTATGAAAGTCATTCCATGTAACCTCTTTAGAAACACTCGACTTTTCTTTCAATTTATTTATTCGAATCATCTTAAAATTTTAAAATACATATTTTGTCAGACAGACTAGATTTAACGCAAAAATCTGAATTCTCAAAATTGGATCAAAATATGTAATTTACAGTAAGTTTAGTTTTTTTTAATCATAATAAAACTTTTACTAAATATTTGCTGCTCTATAAACACTATACCATATAACTATATGATTAGTGTAGTGGCACTGACTGCTATGCCGTAGGGCCTGGGTTCAAATCTTAAGGAAAGCATGGAAGTTTGTAAATGTATAGTACCAGTGTGGTAAAAATGGGGGCATTAAATATTCGTTGAGCCACAAGTCCTCCTGAATGAAGAGTTTTAAGTTATTTCATAAATGACTGATTAAACTTCTCTCTGTATTAATACTCTTGCAGAAATTTTCTTTGTTTACAATGAAATAGAAAATATTAAGATATTAATGAAACTATTTTTAAAATTTTAAATAAATTCACAGATCCCCCCCCCACACACACTAAGATAGCTGATTAATCCAAATTATTTTAAATGTACTATGATAACATTAAAATAACTTATGTTTATAATCTAGCTGCATATTTTATTTTTAAAAATTCTTTATGAATATTTTCTACATGCTCTTTCATCATATTTTTTTAAAAACCCTATATTGCAGGGAAATTAAGGTGGCAACTTGATTAAATAATTAACTTAAAAATACTGTTTCAAAATTAAGTTATTAAAAGGAAACATTAAAATATTGATAATATGTTCAATAAAACATAATAAAATTTCCTTCTTCATAACAGAATAGCTAATAATGATAAAAATAATACTATAACAATCCATTCCATAATATTTTACAGATAAATAGATTTAAAATGCTATGTTAAAAAAATACTTTTCTTTCAATTTAATAATTATGAATTTTATGATTAAGCAAATTATATTCATGTGTATTCTTATAAAGAATTTATCAATAAATATAATTCAGATTTAAATGGCACATTTATCACTAAGAATGTCAATTATTTTTCAATGATTATAAATATTGCACATTTTACAAACTAATAACAATCAAAATTAATTTGAAACAATTTGCATTTAAGAAAAACATTAAAATTTCAGATGAAGAAAAATTTAAGAAAATTACCAATTTAAACAGCATTAAATGTTTCATAAATATATTGATGGCTTTATTTTTTTAAAATATTACACTTAGAAAAGTCATTTTCAAGAAGTAAAAATACCAATTAAAAAGTCTGAAAATAAAATTATCAAAATAAGTAAATAAACCAATACTTTTGCTCTACTGTTAATTTTTTATGATCACAAAGATATTGCAATTCTTAGCTGTATTAGATTCTGTAATGCATATAAATTAGAAGTTATCTAAACTTTTTAAAATTAGATCATTAAGCTATAAATACAGCAAATTATACTTTATGCTTTAAAAGTATTTTGTTAAAGAAAAAATTTTCTTGTTACAATAATTTTTAAATCATTATTTATCACTACATCATTAAACAGTATAGGCAGATATTTAAAATGAGGACTTTTGAAGCATGCTTTATCATGAATTATATAGATTTACTTAAGTAAGTTGTAAAACTATCAAAATATATGAAGTAATAATTTCCAAATTATATATGATGTGAGTTATTTTTCATAATTTATTTGGAAAAAAAATCTGAGTAATTTCACAAAATACATATTTTTAAAAAGATCAAAAATACAAATTTAAAACTTTAATTTTAATATTTTTAAATCCAATAATACAAACCAAACCTTTTACTTAAAACTGGAGGATATAGTTTTATAATTTAAGGTTAAATGTAAAAATCATAAATATATAAATGCAAAAAAAAGTAAATTTACAAATGAAAATAAAAAAAAGTCATACCATTGAATCAAACATAACATCAGAATCATCTTCAAAGTTTGGCACTAAGTCAAAATCAACACGAACTGCTTCTTGCTTTGGTACGTTAATTACTGTGACATTTGCAGACTTGGGAATATAACCTTGTTTTATTGCAGTAATACTATATTTTCCTGGAGTAAGAAGACGCCAGTATTCTCCTCCAAGAACTAGAAATTAAAAATTATTGTTACTATTTTGAATAGAAAGCAAAATTATGCCATTAAAGAAATATAAACATTTTACATAAGGCTTAAGGACTTTTAATAAATAGAAAAGTTAATTTTTAGTTATTCCAAAATTTATGTAAGCAAATTTCTTAATAAAGATAATGTTATACACAAGAGTAAATAATATTAAAAAAATATGTATTTCTCTATTAAATTGCATAAATGCTTGCGATTTAACAATACAGTTATTAACTAAATGAAGTATATTTGAGTTATACTGTAATTTGTATACCCCTTTCTTTAAATTAAAATGCACTTGCTTTAATTTAATTTTAATGCTACAAGAAAATATTTAGTGATAAAAGGAGAAAAAGGAAAAGACTATTTAATTTCTTTTATTTTTTAAGAAACATTTATACTGAATTAACTTAATTTTTTTCTATAACTAAATAAACAAATAATACATGTACAACTTTACATGAAGTTTCTAAGAAATGAGATTGATATTATTAGATTCAATAAAAATTATTCATTCGCAATAATATATATAATACTGAGTAAACAGAGCAGAAAATAATGGACAAAGTACAAATTTCATCAAAAGATTACCAGTAATTTTCTTTAATTGTAATGAAAAAAATTATAACAGAGAAACTCTTTTTATAGAATATACTATTAGAAAGTATAGGAATAGTTTATTACTTCACTAATAAAATTCCAAAACTGACAGAAAAATGTATGGTACACATAAAATAAAATGAATTCACTTGAGATGTAAAAAATGAAATATGTTTTCTAACACTTGGGGGAATTTTTCACGTTTTTGCAGACAATTATTAAAAAACACAATCATAAAATCAGTTCAATGAAATGAAAAATACTTTTTCCCCTGTGAAAATTTTATCACCAAAATATTGTTGAGCTAAAATAAAAGCACCCAGAGAAAATTTATTTTTTAGTAACAATCATTGAAATACTTAAACTTCCAAAGTAAAATTAAAAATCATTTAAAATTAAATGCAATGAAATAAAAATATTCAAATTATTTACATTTTAATTTTACAACTAATTTTAAAATATTCAGTAATGTGTTAGGATACAATTCAAGTCTATGAAAATATTCAGAAACAAAATTCACATAAAATGATTGTTTAATTATCAGGAAATATTTACCAGAAGTAATATCATGATTTATCTCACGGTGACCTGAGATATTGTAAACCTTGATAGTGGCACCAGACAAAGGAACTCCAGTAGCAGCATCCTTTACAATACCTTTAATACCAATGTGACTCTACAAAAATAGTAGCAAATATAATCTGAATCGATAATTTTGTTCCAAATTATAATAAATTTTAAAATATGAATAAATTACTATTTTTTCCCTCTGAAAAAAATAGACAAAAATTAAGCATATTCCTTTTTTTACTTTAATTATTTAAATAGTTTATTGAAACCATAACACTTTATACAGTAAAATTTTGAAAAACAAGTTTAATTTACAAAAGATAAAATAAACAAATTCAATCTTTAACATTAAATACAGTTTTATGTTTTAAAAAATACAACTGATAAAAATTAAAGAAGGAAAACTACAACTTAATATACAGAAAAAAAAATCATTTTTTAGATGAAAAAGGAATTGATCTTATTAACTAATAAGTATTTTTTAATAATATATTATGATTAAAAGTTCTTATTTATAAATATCAATAGATAAATAACTAGCAGTAAAACAAAACCACATTAAAAAAATTTAGTGATGACCTTTGTATTCAGGTAAAAGTTGATTTGCTCAGTCAAGTTCACATGCAATGCATGCAGTTGTATGAGCACTTGTAATTGGTAAGCAA
The DNA here is from genome assembly GCA_019973975.1 of Trichonephila clavata. Taxonomy (NCBI): domain Eukaryota; kingdom Metazoa; phylum Arthropoda; class Arachnida; order Araneae; family Nephilidae; genus Trichonephila; species Trichonephila clavata. The sequence goes on from BMAO01004040.1 coordinate 38,910, forward strand.
GGAAACTTATTTTGTAGCAGACTTTAATTCTTCCCCCCCCTTCCTTTTGCAGCTCTGTTTTAACGTGTTTACTCAAATCTAAGCCGCACCCATATTCTCAACAAGTCTTTGTGGAAAATAAAAAATAGTGTAAAATAGTTTAGAACCTGTAATTGCTCTAATTGCCTCATTCAACGCATCTTTTTTTAATTTGATTCTAAGCCACACCTGATTTTCAGTAGCTTTAATATTCGGGGGAAAATGCTGTTTAGATTCAAATAAATATGGTAATTCTTATTCCATTTCTGCTTCTGTCATCTATCCCAGTGGTCGCCAAACAGTAAACCATAGCTGGATAAACAAAAACAACAGACCACCAATGATCAGTTAAAAATTTTTGATCATTCCCAGAAAAATTGGAATATTATTTATATTTTCGTGAAGATTCATTTTTAAATATGTTAAGTAACACAATATATTATGGAATATGAATAAAATATTTTGTAAAAATTTTGCTACTACTTTTGACAAAATTTCTACAGAGTTCAGCGACTTTTGTAGATGCATCAAGCAATATTTGAAAGTGAGGTTGCAAACATGATAATTTGGCAGCATAACACTTGAGTTAGTCAATTTTTCTTTGTATTGCCGGTTTGTTCTTGAAAAGTTCTTTTTCTTTGATACTAAACTAAAATGAACTAAACTCAGTAGTGCAACAGCCCATGAGGACCAAGGCCTACTGTACCCATCTCAGTTTACATGACCTAGAACAATGAGGTACATGAGCAGATGTTCCAGTCAGGTGGTCAGTCTGGCGCAAAATGGTCTTCAGAATATTTAAATAGACTGCAACAGAGACCCAAATGGTGTAAGGGCAATGTAGGTTTCGAAGAAAGGGATTTAGTGTTAGTGAAACCCTCAGAGAATTCAGATACTTTAAAATGGCATTTGGCATGCATTTTAAAATTGCACCCTGGTAAGGATAATTTAGTCAGAGTGTGACTTTAAAGGATAGCCAGGGAATTTAAAAAAGGCCAGTCACTAAAATTGTCAATTTACCATATGTCAATTGATTCTGTCATCAGAATTGTATTTATAAATATTATTGTATCTTTTTTGAATTGTGTAATTGTTATTGCCATGTATTCTTACTATATTATGGTAACTTTTTTATTGTAATAATTGTATAATGTAAACTTTGTTGAATGCCTTCGTCATTGCAAGGCGGGGCAGGATGTTGGCGCCCGCTGGCGAGAATTCCTTGCATAGATTTCTCTCCGAGCCAACTGTAGTAACCTTGTATTCAGTTCGAAAAGTTTAGCGATCCCATATGGTTGGAATCCATTTTCGCTCATTAAAATTTGTTATAAAACTTAGTCCATTAATTTATATCGGCAAAAATTATGTTTCCAATAATCTATCAAAAATCCATAACTATGACATAAATAAAAAAAATAATGCTTCATTTATATACTAAAAAGATTGTCAACTAGTCAGTATTTATCTAAATACTCTATATATGAGCAATATTTACACCTAAAAAATCATTTCAATTTATCAAAGTTTTCATAATTTATTATCTTTTACTTTTCAGGACTTTGCTATTTGAAAAATGAAATATTTGTTGAGTAGAGAAAGAAATCTTACTATGGCAGCACATTTTATTTAACAAAGGAATTTTAAAAACTGAAAAAGTAACTAATTTCACTCAACTACAAAAAGACCTCTTTAAGAAACAAATCAATTTTATTTCTTAGTTTTAAAACCTAAAGAATAAAAAAAATTTCACAATTAGTTAATATCATTTGAATAACTCTCACATATGATACTCAACATTTAATTATGGGTTAAAACTTATTTATTAAATATATCAGAAAAGATTTTGCTTACAAAAAAGTACTTATAGTAATATTAATTATGCTCTTAACTGCTTTTGAAAATACTTTAACTAAGTCTGATTTTTGTAGCATTTCAACACTTGTGTAATTAATAACATATGACTGATTAGAAGGGAAAAAAATGTCAGCATACATTCCAGATGAAATTGATGAGAGCTTTCTTGTTATTTTCCCACTCTTCAGCCAACTTTTCAGCAGCAGGATATTTATCACATCCTAATTCCAAGGTGATTTCAAAGTCATTTGAGCTTAAGTAATTAAAATCTTGCATTCCTAAAATATTTAACATAAATTAATATTTCCCAGCAAAGTAATGAAATAACATTAATATATGCAGTACTATATGTTACAGATATATTTAATAAAAGAAATAAATAAAATACTATACTTTGAATTAATTAAAAACTTTATGCATGATTTATACAATAATTAAAATTTTGAATACACTGCAAAAAACTTAGATTACTAAGAAGATAAAATGGCTAAAATAAATTTTATTAGAAACTTTCTCATTTTTAAAAACATAATATAAAAATTTGCTTTTGTTTCTAAAAGGGAAAGGAAAAAAACTTGCTAAGACATTTGAAGATATTTAATATTTGAGTATAATTCTACATACAAGAATTTCAATAACACTGATTATTTGATTAAGGCAAGTCTTCTTGGCAAATATCAAATATTTAAACTAAGTTTAATCATTTTGATACAGATAATTTAATTTTATAAATGTTTGATAATCCTTAGAATACTTTTCAACTAATATATGCTAATGAAATTAATCAATGAATTAAAACAAATTTTTTATCATTCTCTATGAGTTACATAATTCATAAAAACAAAATTTCAAATAAAAACTGCATATAAAAAATAGTCTTAAATATATATTTGTATCAAAAATTCCACAACCTGATTAATTTCCAAAGCAACTTTAGATGATTTAAATAACACATTTATATCCTATAAAAATTTATTTTTTAATGGTTTAAAATTAAAAAAAATATGCAACAAATTTAATGTAGTTTTCATTTTATTGTACATATATTTTTAAAAAACAAGATACAAAATCTCAAATTTAATTTACAAAAAATTAGAACTATATCTGCAAGTAATAAAATGAAATTTTTAAAAAAAGCTTTAACAAAGTTGAAATTATAAATATCCTTTGAGAATATGAAATCATTTGGGTGAGTAACAAACAGTATTTAGCAGTTTTAAATAAATATATTCCACTGCATCATTAGAAAATAGATAAATGAAGATTATGTATTTTTTTAAAAATGTTCAGTACTCTTTACAATACTTTGCATTAAAAAAAAATGAAACAAATTTTAATTAAAACTTCTTTGACATGTATCTGGTTGTTAATTTTTGATTGACCAAAAGTTAAATGTCATAACTCACAATACTGAATAAATTTTACACCATTTCATAATAACTTTTTTTATAAATCCCCCCCACCCACATGCAACTAAAAAGATATTGTCCAATAAAATGTCTAATCAAATATGCCACTCAGCATTACACTACCAAACATATATAAATGATTATTATCTGTGTACTAAATTTATGGAATTTGCATACATACACAAGCTGACATTAAGAATATATTACAAGACTTTCATCATTGAAAACTTTTATCTATCATTCATTCAAGTTAAAGTCTTTAAACATTAACAGTTCTAAGAAATGGAAATATCCTTTTAAATTTTAAATTAGAAGCCAAGCATTCAATCTTAAGGGGACATGGTACAATTTATACAAATTTTTTTAATTTAAGGATATTTAAAATTTTTTTGGTTGCCTCCTATGTGTGTATACTATGTAAAACACATTTTGTGCTCACAATTTCATAAAAAGCTAGCAGTTTAATTTTTTAAGGGAAAAAAATGTGAAGTGATTTTAAAACTTTGATTTACAAGTACGTCAAACTATGCATAACAAAAGTTGGTATGGGTTTCGCAATAGCATTATTAGTATTTGTAGAAATACTTCTTTTTATGAATGCTTATTGAAAATTCCTTAAAAAATGTATAAATTCTAAGTTCAATTATTTTTCTTTAAAAAATATGTATTGCTTTAATTTAAAAATGCATACCAACTTTTGTTACATGTACTATTAGCAGCAGGTGAAAAAAATTCAAAGCATTAGGCACAAAAGAAAAAAAAAAGCCTTAGCATTTTAAATGAAGACAAACTAGTTATTTTATCTTTCTGAGATAAGTAAGTGTAAAGTTTTGATTTGCCATAGGGATGCGAATAAAAGTAAATGCAAAAGCTATCATAATCCTGCATTTTTTTAAATTTATAGCTTCCAAATTTTGTAAGGTTATAAAAAAATATATACAGAATAATTTAGTCTAAAAAAAATGACATTTGATTTTCTGACTGATTTTTGTCAATTGAATTGCATTGTGTCTGTCCCCTTAATTGAATAAAAATCTATAATTTTTAGAAAGTTTGGAAAATGATAAAGACTTGATGAAACAGCAGAAGAAAATATCAGGATATAATTTAAATTATAGACACATTGAAATGTGTGTGGGGGGGAAGAGATTAACATCCCCCAATCCAATTGCAAATGACATGCTTGATTACACTATTCAACAAAGCAAATGAGTTTTATAATTGTTTCAACACAAAGGGAGTAAAGGTCCATGTCCATTATTAAAAGATAACAGAAATGGGGGGGGGGACTTGAGTACAAAGAGCTGCCATGACTGGAGACTTTATGGTTTTATTTTGCAAGTGAAAGACTTAACATCTAAATCTGCCTCTATACACTGCATTATTTGCTGAGAAACATTAGCAGAAAGACAACCTATAATAAAGTTGTTTGCCAAGATACGTTAGAAATCATTCTTCACATTAAAAAAAAACAACAACATTAATCTACTCATAAATTCAACAAGAAGAAAACAATGCTAATAATATATTTTTATACAAACAGCTTTCTGAATATAAATTACTGACTGGAGTTTTTCAATTAAATAAATTGTTATAAAGAGTTTTCACTTTTTAGGAAAAGTAAATAAATATATATATATATTTAATAATGTAATTCAAAAGAAAAATGAATGAGTGAGACAATTTGCTTACTTGTGCTATATATTCAGTTTACTTTACTTTCAGTTTTTACATAAATTTATCACATCTAGGAAAAGCAACACGTCAAAACCAGAAAAATGCTGCATATACAGTAAATAAAATTATGGTGGAATAGAATAATATTAAGATTTTAAACATGTTTCAAGAATACATAAAAAAAATTCAGTAAGATATTCAATCAGAACTTTCTTCCATACAATTGGGCAGCATCATCTATATAAACTTTCAACAGTTTGAACTTCCACAAAAAAAAAAAAAAAAAATTCCTAAAGTTATGAAAGAAAGGATCTAGGATCCATTAATAAATAAGCAAGTAAAATAAACTTTCAGTTCAAAGAAGATCTATTGTTTCAAATGATGGAGTTTCTAACTTTTCTGAACTCAAATCAAAATATTCTGCAATTAAAATAAAATACTGAAAATAATGCTTTCAATTTCAACATTCTACTTCTGTGCAAAGTATTGGGAAGTTAGTAACAAAGAATCATCTTAGGAATAGAAGAAACAACCTAGAAGAAATGTAAATAATTTTCCTGACAATACTCAAATGCAACTTAAACAAGACAATTTTGCAATAACTATATTAGACTTTAAGCTCTAAGAACACAGGATCAGGACTCCTGCTGATTTTACACTAAGAGGAATAACACAATTGTTTGATTATATATATAAATGCTATAACCAATAGTAATATAATTAAACTGAATGACATAAATAAATATATTAAAATTATTTCACATACACAAATATAATATTTTCCCTTAAAAATTAATAATACTAAATTACTCAATTATGCTTGAAAGTTGAAAGACCAATACTCTAATTAGAAAATGTTATATTATTCATATAATTTATTTTTGAAAAACTTCAAATAAATTGTTATGAAACTATAGCAATTGAAAAGTTTACACCAGAAAAAAAATACCATTAAACACATACCACCAGCTACACTATACCATGCTGCCCCATTAGTAATGCCACCTTGATGAGTGAAATCATCCCCACCGCAGCTGATTGGTTTTTCAGCCGCCATGGTTTTATGGGCACCAGAATACACCTTGGCTAAATATCTAGAAAATAAAATATTATTAACAATGTACAACTAACTTTAAATAACTAATTGTTCATTACTACTTCTAGTAAAAAGAGTACCAGATTTTATACTTGAATTGACATCAACAATGCATTATTTGATTTTTCTTTTTACTGCAATAAAATTACCTGAAGGTATCATCATCTGGGGTAGCAGTATAATCATGTAATTGGTGAGGCTTTCGAGCTTCATCATATGGATAGTTTGCTACTAGAGCTCCACCATGCAAGTTTGCAGACAGTACAAAAGGATTATTTAAAATCCATTGAATTACTGCTGCTGTTTCTGGTTGCAACTGAAAACACAGAAATATTTACCATAGAAATTAATTTTTAAGTATCATAATTCAAAATTTTGCTGAATATAATAGATATGACTTTAAATGAAGTTTAAGAAATACATTAGTGACTAACTTTATTTCAAATCAAAATTAACAAATCTATTGAATAGGAAAATATTTAACAAAAGAAGCAGCCTGAGAAATATATTAGCTTTCTTAAGGATTAGAGTTTCACTAAAATTTTAAATAAATCTAAAGATTAATGATACTTTATTTACAACAAATAATGCAGCTAATTTAAAGCTAACACACTAATAAATCTTTTCATTTATTTTAGAGGAATGAATAGGAACTGATTATTTTTTCAATGAAACAAATAAAAAAGAATTTACACAAACTACGTACCAAATGGAAACAAAATTTAATCATTGTCTTAATGTTATACATATATAATGAGTAAAACAAAATATGTATTGCCCAGCATATTTTAGACTATGCAATCAAAAAATTCAAATAATATTTTATAAGAATTTAAATGTATGATTCTTTAGATGATTAAGTCTGGCAAGAAAAATGAAGTAGTAAAAAGGAATTTGGATGGATGGAATAAGGTATTTTTCCAGAAATTTAAAAAAACATTCTGCAAATTCAATAGTAAATTATGATACAAAAAATGTCATTGAAGAAAGTGATGAAGAGTAAAATGTTTTTGGTCCCATTAATATGAACTCAAAATGACAAGTTTGAATTTGTTTACCAAATCATTTTTAATAACAAATATTTGATACCTTTTCATTTGATCTTCATTAAAATATTACTATTATTTGTGAAAGAACTCAATTGCAAATAAGTGAATTTTTTTAGGTGGAGCAATCTTACTAATCTTACTTATTTCACTATCTCAAGTAGAGATAGTGAAATATGAATGTTTTAATTTTCTGGTAATATCATATAATTAAATTTCCATTGATCAGTTAGTGTTGTGTCAATTTTTATCAATTAGAGCAGGCTAGAATAAAAAATATTTATTGACAATATATATCATTTATTAAGTTGTACATCTAATTTTTTAGGTTATACACACACCAGAATCTCTAATTCTCATAAAAATGATTCATAATGAGCATCCATCGTGTTTTGTTAGGGTTCCTAATGATCAGCTGCATATTACTGTTATGCTTATTTATTTACATGTATAGCAAGATTAATAATACATCAAAATTCTCAATCTTGGGAAAAGTTCCATTACAGTCACAGTTATCAATCTTTGAACTAGTTACAGATAAATACACCACAGTTTCTCTTCAAAGAGAGCTCAAATTGACTCTAAATATATCAGTTTTATAAACTAAAACTTATTTCATACTCGTTTGTTTCAATTTTTTCAACCATACACTATTTTTATAGTAATCTAGACAATGGCAATCCAGCGATTTAAACAAAGAAATTTATTTGGTAATATAATATATACATCCAACACTCTTTATTTTATGAAATTGGACATGAAAATAAAATATTGTTTTACATGAAGTTCTATTTCCATATTGAAAAAAAAAATCTTCAAAATCCTTATATCACAAATACCTTTAAATACTGATGGAAATAAATATTGTGTATAATTTAACACAATGTAATGTGTGATGTAATATATATTTTGTATACACATACTCATGTAGGGGTTACAGATTATTTAAGGTAAGGTATATTTTATAGCAAATTGAAATCTTTGAATTATTATGCTTCAATGAAATGTATCAAAAAATTTTTTTTCACTATTAGATCCTTTCTTGAAAGAACTGCTTAAATCATATTTACTTGAAGACCAAAATTATTATACATTGTGATTTTTATAAATAAAATATTTTGTCAACTTCACTGTTTTTCTTAACAAATAAATAAAACAACATGTTGACTCTTTTAAGAAATTATAAAGAAACACCAAAAGAAGCAACTAAAAATTATGTAAAATAAATACTTCAATACAGAAATTTAAATTTTTTCCCACAAGTGTACAAGTTCTCTAGTGCACATTCAGATAATCAAGTTACTAAAGTTTTTAAACATGTTACTAGATATAAAAAGATGCCCTTTCAGAATATAATTATATGTAATTTGGAATAATTCAGAAAAATAAAATTGTTTAGATGTCTTTATAATAAATTCTAAATAAATATAAATTAATATCAAAATACCTTGTGGTTCACGACATCAGATGAAAAAAGATGGTTAGTCCTCATTTCACTCTGCTTTTCTGCTTGGTATGCTATTGAGTTTAAGTCAGGAAAATCTCTATTTAAATCTTTTCCATTTGCATTTTCTCGCCCAGCAAGCCAATCTTTTCCACCAGACTGAAATAGGTCCCATTTTTCTTAATAAAATAGACATTTAATTTGTTTTTCTAAAATTACTTTTAATAACTTATATCAAACATATTAAGGATATTTTTTCAAATAGTTAATTAATCAGAATGGAAGAAATTTGAAAGCCTCTAGCAATTTATGAAAGCAGTAAATAATTCTCCTAATAAGTAAATCTTACATGATTGAAGGTAAATTGTATTTATGATCTATGAGATAATAAACTGGATAATAACAATATTTCTGAACATAATAACAATATCCTGGGCCATATAACAATATATAATAGTAACATAAAATATGTAACAATAACAAATTTCTGGATATCAATATTCAACACAGCGTTGCACACAAGATTATATTGAAGTATGAACAAAGTATGTGAACACAAAAAATTTAATTTCATGCTTCTTCATGAGTCAGTAATTTTTATAAAAGCATGCATATCATGGAAATAATCATTTATAATTAATATATCAATTGCATTATATAGTAAAAAATGAACTTGAGATAGTGTGTAAAATATTTTAAATGAATTTTTTTAATACTAGGAGGAAATTTAGAAGTTTCTTACATTCTGCTTAAGTTACATTCTGCTTACTTACAATTTAAAATTCAATTACATATTAATTAGACCACAACTAGCTCACATGTAGTTATATTAAATTTTAATAGACAAATGATATATACAAATTTAAAGAATATTTAAAATACAATCAATATAAAAGTATTTAACTCTACAGAATAATATTTATAATTAAAGATCATGGTATGCATAGTTTAAAAATACATTTAACATATTTGTATGATTTGCATTATTTACTAGCATAAATACTTAAAAATATACGTTACATCAACAAAATATTAATAACAAACAACTGGGATTCAAACCTACAATTCGATAGCAACAACAACAGCCACGAGTTTGTGATTATGACAACTTTTCTAGTGCAAACACCAAATAAATTAAAAATATATGTCTTAAGAGTTATTTTCTCAACCAAGAGACCAAATGAACAAAAATTAATTAAAAAGATACCTTCTGTGACCATATATGTTTTTCATTCATAAATAGATATAATGATCTTTTAAATATAATTTCAAAAAGGGAAATATATTTGGAAATACAGCGATCTTAAGGGGAATAAAAGCATTTCATCTTAAAATAAATCTTGAATTCAATAAAAATTCTGCATTTTTATTATTTTCACATTTTATCCAATATTATACCAGGAGCTACAAAAAAAAACACAATTTTTTTAACATTCAACAAAATAAAATTTAAATATAAAAATGTAAAAACAGAAAAAAAATAAATTTCATATTTTTCTATAGAACTTTTAAAAACATATGTATAGATATTTAAGACACTTTATAAATAAAAGAAAAGCAGAATGGATTACATTTTAGAAAAACAAATTTGAATAGAAAATGCACCTAATTAGCCAGATTTTAAACTTACTTGTGTAGCTATATCCCAGCCATCTGGGTTCATTGAAGGTAGAATATGAATACGAGTGATATTAATTAGTTTCTGGATGTCTTCATTTCCTTTTCTGTATTCATCACACAAATAACCAGCAAGACTGGATAGCATTACACGACCTAGAACTTCATTACCATGCATATTTCCAATGTATTTAAATTCAGGCTTCACTGCAAAGAAAAAAAATATCATGAGAGAACTATTACTGAGATTAAAAAAATAAACAAGACAATGTTCTAATTCTAGAAATTAATTTATTTCTTAAAAGCAAAGAACATTTTTACTTCTTTTATTTCCCCCTTTTTAATTAATGATTATAATTTTTAACAATTTTTCATTTAAAACAGTTAAGTTTGACATAAAAAAATGAACACAAAAGGAAAATGAAAAATCAGTTATTTAGAAAATTATTGAAAACAGTTTCAAAAAGCTCTTATTTCCATAAAATTTAATTTATGAGCAAAAAATACTTTTGATTCCTTTACAATAAAACAATCATCAAACAATTGCTACTTCAAAATCACATTCATCTTTTAATAGAAGTCACATACTGAATATGACAACAGATAATGTACAATACCTTCTTAGTATATTGCTGATAAGGAAAATGCTAGATAATCCAAGTATCGGTCCAGATCACATTTTACAAGGCAATCCTGAAAAGTTGTCCCAGAATTTCAATAATCCATGGTGTTTAAATCTGATTCCTAACCATACTTATACTTGTTCAAAATTACAAAAAGTCTGATGACTCAGAATAGTCAAAAGAGAACATGCATAACCCAAACATATACTAACTTTAAAAGTATAGGCATTATTATGTAAAAAAATAGCTACTGGATGGTATGCTATACAGCGTAATATAAATAGCTGCAAATGGAAATTTAAGAGCTTGAGCTCTTAAATTTGCAAGAATTGTAAGAATAATCAGATCTGCTAGTAACTAAGATAATATGGTACCATATCACTTCAAACAGTTTTGCTGTAACAATGCTAAAGGCAGATATCTTAAAAAGTCATTTGAGCATAAACATGCCTTGAATGAGCAATATAAAATAGAAGAATGCAATGTACTTGGCATACAAGAAACTCCAGCCCTTTAACTGATGACAATAACACCATTATAGTTTGCTCTTGTGGCATAATCAATAATCAAATCCTGTATTTGTACACCCTTAGTTTAATTATGTGCAAATCACAGAAAATATTTTATACATTTAACTTTTTATTCAGTTTTGTGGATATGGGCTTATTATGGCAGCCTATTACTTGTTATTATTAACCTGTTTTGAACATCCTGTTTATTTTACACCAGCTCAAACCATTCAAAAGTATATTTTTTATTAGTAGTGTAAGTCTGATTCTTAATTCTTTATTTTTCTTAATTCTTTTATTTTTCTTAATTCTTTTTTTTTCTTTCTTATTTCATTGTTTTACTTTTCTTGCTCTTTTTTTTTTTTTTTTTTTTTTGTAAAAAAAGTTAACTCCTACACAAGTAAGTAAATTAAGAAATAACATTTTTAAAAGAAGAAGCATGCTAGAATATAAATCTATACTATGTGCTTCAGTTAATTATTAATTTGTAACAAAACTGATTAAAAAAGACAATTTTTAACTATCTTTTTTAGAATAAAAGTGTGATCTAAAGAACAAATGCGAAGTTTAAATATTAATATTTTCATTGAATTTTAATGTTACAATTTTGGCAATTGTTTTAAATATAAATATACTTTAACTTAAGACAAACTGCATGATAAAATAAAATTATTTCAGATGTACATTGAATATTTCTTTATCTTTATACCAAAACATGCACAAAAGTTTAATTATTGAAATTGTTTCATTAGAATTGAAATGAAATAAATTTCTAATTATCTACATTATAAATTATTATAGCAGTTTAAATGCTGCACCTAACATTTTTATTTAACTAAAAAAAAAATTTGATTTTAATTTTCTTTTAACATGAAACTATGAAATCTATTTCTTTTGCATTTGGCATAGGTTTGTATAACTTGCCTTCAAAAACATTTTTAAATTTTCTAAATTATTATCATTTTCTTTTAAATATTATAATGTTTTTTATTCTTCAACCATCCCTAAATCTATCATCAAATATTTTAGCAATGTACATCAAAATGCACATATTATAATAAAATGAATAAGATTCTAATAAAATGATTACAATTTCATAACATGTTTCTTCAGAGTTTAATAATTTTCTTAATTTAATATTAAAAGAATGAAAAGACTTGACTATGCATACATATGTATTTTCTTTCAAAGAAGAAAAAATGCTTATCAGTAAAGATATTTATTTAAAAAATTTGTACATTAACTTTGAGAAGTTAAAAAGTTTTACTTTGAGATAAATTTATTATTTAAATACCATATGGTATAATCATTTTTTAATTTTATCAGAAAGAACTCTAAAAGGGGAGGGGGATATTACAATTAATAATTTCTCTGGTCAAAGAAAAATCAAATTTTTTAAGACATCAAAATGCAGGGTTAATAAAATACAGCAACATTTTAAAAAATGTCAAGGTAATCATATAATTTATAATGAAGGTGGAAATGGAATTATCTAGATTTAAACTGGTATGAATAAAATATCACACCACTAAAGGTGAACAAACAAAATTTCTTATGGTTCATTACAATAATTTATACAAAATCTACATCACTCTAAGCCCAGATACATGCATTTTTCAAATCACAGATTCCATTTGTTGCTAGCTCAGTAATTTAAAATATATTTTGTCCTTAATAATAGAGAAATAAAATAAAGAAACAAGAAGAAAAAAAAACATACACATTTATGGTCTGCTTTCCCAATATATTTTATAAATAATAAATATGCTTTTTAAAAAATAAAATAAATCTTTCAAAGTGTTTGATTTTAAAAAAATGGTTATAAAGTACAACATTGAAAATTACTTCTTTTTGCTCAAGAAAGATTACTTTACTGTTTTGGAGCTTTTTTTGTAAAAATTCAATCACAAATTAGCCAAAAAAACAAAAAAAAACAGTTTGCTAATCAACATTATACTGACAGATTTTATTTTATTAACATATGGAATGCCATAAAATTTTGTTCAAAATACCACATTTTTTTAAAAAAAAAATACTAATATTTTTCAATAATTCTTATATCAATATTGTTTAGCATAAAAAAATTACATCTTTATTCATATTATTATTGACAACCTCAATTATGAAATATAATTTAAATGACCACATTATTTCATAAACTAAATTGTATTTATTTTCAAGCTTTCACACATATCATACAAAAATACTGTGAACATAAGGGAGAAAACTTCAAACATATTGACAGTCGTAAAATTACAAAATAAAAAACATTACTTACAAAACCCATGTTTTCCTGGGTTTTCAGTGAATTCTATTACTACCAGAGGCCATCCATTTACACTAGATTGACTTAATTCGTAAACGCGAGTTATATTTGGACATTGATTATGTACTTTTAATAAATAATCTTGCAATTCCGCATTATTAAGATGAGCTAAAGGCTCCTTCCACAGTAAATTTTGACAAGAAGCACTTCCGATTAAAGCATAAAGTAGAAGCAACATTGTTCCAAGTGAATTTTACAAGCAAAAGGAAGAAGTAAGCAAGTGAAGAAAGTTAAATGTCAAAGAAGAGCGAGATAACAGATGACAAAATTTAACAGCAGTCGCCATCTGCAACAATTTGGATGGGTTGCCAGTTTTATCCAAACTAATATTATGGAACTTCGCGCCATCGAAATTGCCAAATACCATTTGAAAAAAGAAAAAGAAATTAAAGGCAAAATGAATTTTAAATTATTGAAGAAAGAGAATCTTGAAGCTATTTAACACGATTAGTTAAACTATTTTTTCAACAAAAACTATTTGGACACATTTTTTAACAATTAATTAAGTCAAAATAAATGAAAAGTTGCCAAATATTGCAGCACTTCTTCACGTCAAGCTCCTCTGTTGTCATGGTAACTATGACGTAAAATGGCATTTGCAAGTGATGTGTGTGTATATGATCTTCATCCTTTCTTTTCTTTTTTTTTCCTAACAGAAGACCAAGGGAATACTTTTTCGAATGTGCAGTAATGTAATTGAAAAAGTGATAATTTGGTAATGGCATAAACATTTCTCATTGATTAGAATAAAGAATTTTTATCTTAAAAAAACGAAAAATATTCTTTGTGGCCAACCCGCGGCACGCGTGCCGCAGTGAGGACGGCTTAGTTGTAAGAGTGGCACATGAAAACTTATAGAAAAATTTTGAAAAGATAGTGAAAAAAAAATTATATTGTTTTATTGAAAAATAGTTGTCTCAGATAAAACAAAACATCAAAATTCATTTTAAATACACTTCATTAAATTACAATAGAAAATAGGCACACTCCTTCATTGCTATGAGCGTTGGTTTTCCAAAGGAAGTGCATTCATGAGATTCAAGAATTTGAAGGAGCCTGTGGGAATGTGTGTTTTAAAGTGTATGGAAGAAAACAATAAGTGCTTGTTTCTCAAGAATGAAGATAGGCTTTGAGATTTAGTTTTTCTTACCGATACTATAAGATAATTAAATAATTTAAATTGAAGATTGTAAGGAAAAGATTGTTGTCTCTCTCTCTCTCTTTTCCAATCCTGATTGGTCATATATTTTCTTTTGTGAACACACTTTTACTTTTTTGTCTCGATTTTGGAACAAAAAAAAACGGGGGGGGGGACTGATGCACACCTAAAACAACCCGATTTTGTTAGCATCTTCGAGAACTAATCCTAATGCAAATGACTCAGTAAAAAAAATCTACAAATTGAAAAATCCCATTAAGGAAGTATTGATTGTTTAATAATTATTTAAAATTAATTTTTTCTGGTTACTCTTTTTTATTTTATACCTAACCTAACTTATTAAAACTGGGGAAAAAAACTTTAACAATAAAACTTAAATTCGTAGTTTTATCTTATTTATTAAATTATTTTTAAATTTCCACTTCTTAGACTTGCGTATAATATGGGCTATTTGCGTAAAAATTCCCTAATAAGCCTATAAGTAACATTTTTTCACATTTTCATATTCTTTTGTTTGTTGGAAAAGTTTGAAGTGGCACGCATAATTATTTTTATCAGATAGTGTCCCTCTTCCCAAAAAAAGTTGGTCACCCCTGTTCTACGATAACAAGATTCATAAAAAAATCATACATAAAAAAAGAATAAACTACAAAATTCTTTAAAATATTTTTAAAATGAATGAAAATAGACAAGATTCCAAAAACAAATGTTAAATAAACTCAAATGTTTACGAAAGTTGATTGTTTATTGTGTCTCACTTCGAGGGAACACGAGAATTTTGGCGAAGGATGCTTCTGAAGTAAAAATGTAATGAACTGTTTAATCATAAAATTTTGTAAATAATATGTATTTTCGAAAGTATATATGTATATGAAAGAAAACATATTACGTAAAATCCGGCGTAAAACGCACACCTCCATATATAAGATACACCTATATTTCCAAGATGATTTTTTTTAAATTTTTGGGTATATTCGCAGTATAAAATGCTCCCCCTTTCATACGAGGAAACTTGAAATGTACGTGCACAGTGCTCTTATGTTTTGGAGTCATTTATTCCAGGTATTATTCTAAGTTTTAGAAGAAACAGTATTTCGATAAACGTAGAAGTCTTAATTTTTTTCTATGCTCATCTTTTTTATTTTTATTTTTAAAGTCCTCATTTTTATACTCGGCGTATAATGTGCACCTGTAAATTTCGATCTTACTTTTTCGTTAAAAGTGAGTATTATATATATATATATATATAATCCATACAATAATACATACAAATAGTTATAATTTTAAGTATAACTGGACAAAATAGTAAGAAATACTAGCCACAGTAGTATAATAGCGAACTCTTGGGCTTAGGAATCAAGAATGCAGGTTTAAACATTGTGTTTTGACCACCGAACCTTTACCTGTAATTATTCTATACTACTGGGATATAGGAAAAAATGGAAATACTATAAATATGTAATTATTAGAAAATAAAATGCACTAAATAACTAAATTAAATAAAATATAACAGGAAAGTTAATAAAAACTACTTGCTAATACAGAGTTAAAAATATTTGTATGAAGTACAGTTAAGATAAGTAAATAACCACATCGCGCGGCACTCTCAGCAAGCTAATATTCCCGAACTAAGAGTAGCACCGCATAAAAGTAAAAATTAGTAAGTAATAAGATCAATTATATAAGTAATTGAAAACTTAAAATATGATAGGAAATTTATTGGAATGAAGAGACTCGGCGGTTTTCTAAGTTTGAAGATCGCTGATCTAATGAAATGAAGTATGGGATTGCAACAGAATTTTTAACAATTTTTGTAATCACATTACTTTTGTGCGCCTTAATAAGCAGAAAAATCTTACATTTTTATTTTCTTTCATGCACATAATCGTAGGCCCTCTCATATTTTTTCTCCTTGAAAAATACCATTCTATTTAAAAATGATTATATACATATAGATATATATAAATTCACTGAGATAATAATTATGTATATTAAACTTGAATATGTGTGTATTAAAATTTAAGACACAGACTGTTATTTATTCTTCCACATTGTTTATATGTATTTAATTACTTTTAAAACTTCGATTTAACATGTTTGTAAAAAAATTGTTCAAACTTTAATCATTTTGCAAAGATATCAGTAAAAGAACAATCTGTTCATCAGATAATTCATCTGCATACAACATTATTTTCAATTTTAAAAATATGCGTCTGGCAATAAAATTTTGAATTCTAGTTGATTCAGATGTAAGTTCAAGCTCGAAAAAGAGATTCGGTGTAATCTTTGAACTGCCGTCTCTTATTTGTCTGCAAAGAAAAGCAGATAGTTTCAGGAATTTACCAAAACTATTTCTATATAACTAGAAATATGTAGTGACTTCTATTTGATATCCGTATTTTTGCTCAAGAACTTAGGAATCTTAACTTGAAAATGATGAGATTAGGTTAATTTCATTAAGAATACCAGGACATCATAAACTTTCAAAAAGTGTAATTTTTGTTTTCAGTTTTGAAAAGTCGTACACATTTTTATGATTCCAAAAATGGATAACATATATTCGTTCATAAAATAATCCCAAAACGGAGAACATTTGGGCCTCCCTGCAAAATCAGGTTTTGGGCCCGAATGCTTATACAATTCTGAATTTAAGGATAAATAGGTTGCAATTTTTTGGAATCATGTTGTTTTGCAGATGAAAGCCAATTTTCAACTTTTGATTTTGATAAATACAACAAACATGAATGGGAAAAAAAACAAAAACATTTAGTTAGGAGAGGAGATACCAGTTCAAGTGAGGAGGACGACACATGAGTCGTCATGTGTTCATGTGTGTCGTCCTCAGTAGGTAAGAAAAGCCGGTTCTGCGGTAAAGGCGCAGGCACAGGCGCAGAGTTGAGTTGTTTCCCTCCTGCTATGGTTTTGGTTTTCGAGTTGATAGGGGAGTTGAGTTGTTTTCCTCCTGTGGATGCTGCGTGGAGTTGAGTTGTTTCCCTCCTGCTATGGTTTTGGTTTTCGAGTTGATAGGGGGAGTTGAGTTGTTTTCACCTGCTGTTGAGTTGTTTCCCTCTTGCTGCTAAGTTGAGTTGTTTTCTCCTGTGGAGGCACAGGCGCAGAGTTGTTTCCCTTCTGTGGATGCTGCGTGGAGTTGAGTTGTTTCCCTCCTGCTATGGTTTTGGTTTTCGAGTTGATGGGGGAGTTGAGTTGTTTTCACCTGCTGTTGAGTTGTTTCCCTCCTGCTGCTAAGTTGAGTTGTTTTTTTAAATGTGTAAAAAAAGTTTATTGAAATGTTTAAAGTGCTCATGGCGCCACCTATTGGTTAAACTATACACTAATTATTAGATTTTAAAATGATTGAAAAAATAACGCTCAAATAAAAAAAAAATAATAAATCCAGATTCAAACTCACAGCCCCAGAACAAAATGTCTCCATAGGACAATAGTTTTTTCAGTTACGCTAACCATTGTCCTATGAAGGCATGCAGACCTGAAGAAAACTTAGGTTTATAATCTCATGAATTTAATTTTGCAGGCGAAGCAGATGGCGACATTTTCTTAATTAAAATGAAATAAAAAAAAATATTTCACTTATATTATTTTAATAATTTGTAAATTTTAATGCGGTATAATGATTACACATACACAGTAAAAATGTGACGTAGAATACTCGTAATCAGCGTGTGAACGGTTTACGATTGAACTTGTCTTAGCTTGTCTGATCTTGATTCTACAAGACGGCGACTGAATTCTACGTCAGAAATTATCTCAATGCTTAGAGCGGATGGATACATTGTTGGCTTTAAAAAAAGTTTATTTTTATAAATCTGAAGCAAAAAGAATAATTTTTTTTTTTATAAATATGGTTATATTGTTAATTTTATTCATACTGCTTTCTAGTTTAATTTATGTTGAAATAGTTTCATTTTAAAAGATAAATATCAGTATACATCTTTCAAACAAATTATCTTAGTATGTTAAGCATAAGTGATATTTTAAATATATTTTGTATAAAAGAAAGGAAAAATTTATGTTTATGTGCTTAAAGCAAACTCTTTGCCTTTTCCAAAGAGTATAAATTGTATAACTATTCATTGCAATAACCATTTAGTTAAAATATTTTTTAATTGAATAGAAATAAAAAAAAATATTTATTATACATTGTTTTAATAACAAATTGTAAATTTTAATTCGGTATAATGATTACACATACACAGCAAAGATACAAAGTAAATTGTTTATTCAGAAATCAACATCTTGTATTGCGTTTTACATTACAATTGTATATATATATATATATATAATATAATATATACATTACAGGAGAACAACAAATTATAAAATTGATTTCAGTATAAGGATTACACAAAAAGATACAAAGTAAGTTGTTTATTTACAAAAGCAGCATTCCATTTCACATTACAATCTTTTATTTACATTACAAAAAATCACATTATTGTGTCATCATTGGATTTTATGTCTTACTGCTCATCGAATAGGTCTAAATTCATCAATGACCAATGTCCATGGGCAAGCGTAGTAATGCCATCATCATTAATAAACCTTTTGTCATCTTTATAGGACAGAGCAAGTTTGTTTTGCTTTATGGAGTGTATTGAATGAAATTTGGATCTAATTAAGTTCATGTCAACATATTTTAATTTTTGATTAAAAAGACAGGCTTTGTAGTCCTCAAATGTTATTTTATTTTTTATAGTTTGTTTTTTAATTCCTTTTAACCGCTTTTCAATCTTATGGTTTGTTGCATACATTTTCGATTTTAATCCTACATATTCTGTCATAATATTTCCCTTGTTTTCATCCTTCATTTTCCCGATGACTTTTTTGTTCACTAGAGGTAAATTGTAAATGTTGTTTTTATCATAATCTGAAGTATCATATAAGTTAATATCATTTTTCATGTCACTGTAAAAATCATCAGTTTTTATTTCATAGATAAAGGAATCGGTGTCTGTATACATGAGCCTTACTTTCGAGTCGTAACGGTGCTTCATGTACTCATAGTGAAAAGAATACATTAGAACTTTTGATAAGTCTAAAATTACCATTCCTACCTGTATTGGTTTCAAAAATTTGATTTGGGTTTTTTTTTAGATGGACGGCCATTAAGTTTTCAGAAAATATTGTGCGTCGATTAAAATTTGATTTCGCTATTAACTTTCGAGCCTGCTCTTCTGTTGAGCATAAACGTATATCTACTCTTCTTCTTACATTTTCCATCGTTTTCCCGAATATGCTGTTATTCATTAGTTTGTAATAATCCTTCTGAAAGTCATTTACAGCTTTAGTTCTTAATTTAGTATTATAATCTATGTAATTTTTAAGCCAAGGAGATTGAAAAAATTTTAAAACTCGATGAGTTTTTTTCAAGACTAACCCTAATTTTAAATATAGCTTTAAATTAGAATAATGGAGAACATATTTTGTTTTGGATTCCAAAGTAGTTAAAAGTCTAGGTTCTTTACAATTAGGTGGGGGCTTATTTTCAGGGGCAAGGGGAAAGTCTGAATGTTTGTCATGCAAATCGGAGGGATATTCAAGATCTACTTCCAAGATGTAACCTACATCGGATTCATCTGATAAATTTAAAATATCCTGTTCGGTTAAATTTTTATCACTCCAAACAAAATCTTTTAAGGGTAGATATTTACTCATTGCATAACCGTACAAATTATTTGCGTCAAGGTACATTAAATATTTTATCTCATCATCTGGGTTAAAATTAGACATATATTTGTTGTTAGCTATAGCATAACGATTGCAGCACTGACTTATACCTCCTCTTACACCCTTTTCTATAAAAAGAAGCATGTCGTAATCAGTGAACAGTTCGATAGCTACTTTAGTATGTAATAACATAGCATCCCATGATAAAGCTGGGGTGGTAAAATACCAACAGGGGTCAAGTTTATAAGTTTGCATGCATATTTTCCGAAAGTTTTCAAAGAGATCTGTTAACAATAGGACATCTGTTTTTACATATAGATCACAGTATTCACCAAGATTATTTAAATGAAATTCATTAAATACTTTACATGCATGATTATAATCCTCTACACTTATAGGCTCCTCATTTAGTTTATTGTAAAATTTGCTAATAGGTGGTAAACAAGAATCTTTACACTTTTCAAACTATCAAAATAATCATACGGAAAAACTCCTTTTCTTAAAAGTAAATCTATTTTTTCTGAATCAAAATAATGTTTCATATATTTAAATTCATCTTTTTTTAGTGTTTTTATCAAATTTTCCAAACTAGAAGACATGAATTTGAAAGAATCTAAAACCTTAACTGAAAATCATTTGAAATATTTTTACTGAAGGAAATATATTTTCTTCGGTGTTCGGAATTAAATTAATTTGTTTTTTATCGTATCCTAACTCCTTAATAAGAATATGGGCGTCATACCCAGAAAGATTATGGAAGAAAACAGGCAAAAATTTAGGGTTTTCATTGCTAAATTACAACTATTACAACAAGGGCCATTAAATTTTTGAGTCACATGGTTATGATCCCTAACCTTGATATTGTTTTCGCGAAAGGTTTGATCACAAACATAACAATTTTTAGCATTATCATACAATTGCTTTTCTGATTCAGTAAGAGGTAATAATGGTTTTAGTTTTTTATAATATTATCCATTTCTATTGCATCTTTTTCTAACTTTTCAATAAAAATTTTTGGGGCATCAATACCTCTATATACTACTGGATCTTTATAATACCCCCCTTGATAACTGATAAAATAACAAAAACCTATCGGGACATGTTTTTTCATAAATATTAGTAAATGAAAAGTTTGGATTAGGACCACAAGTATCAGTTTTCCTAGTTACACACTCGAAATCCGCATATACAACAAAGGGTATTTTTAAACAATGTTGAAAATTTTTAAATTTTAAAAACTTACTAGTTTCTGACGGCATTACTACTCTTGCAGGACTTTTATGTATACACATCTCATTGTGCTGAAGAAGTTTGTATTCTGTTTGCAAAGCACTTAAACATCTTTACATATAAATGTTTTATGATGATGTTTTGAGAGTTGTTTGGAAACAAGTCGAGATAAGCTTTTAATGAAACAATAATGTCCAAACTCTCCATTTTTTACGTAAAGCAAATCTATATGTTTATCACACACTATATCACTGATGAGGAGAGGAAGTA
This sequence comes from Trichonephila clavata, assembly GCA_019973975.1. Classification (NCBI taxonomy): domain Eukaryota; kingdom Metazoa; phylum Arthropoda; class Arachnida; order Araneae; family Nephilidae; genus Trichonephila; species Trichonephila clavata. The sequence goes on from BMAO01004040.1 coordinate 60,873, forward strand.
TTTTTAAATCTTCTTCAAAAGAATAAATATTTATTCCTATATCGTTCATTTTTGAAAATTTTTTCACCTCGTTAAGCGGTGTTGGAAAGGATATTCCATCAAAGTTCAACTTATTTATGTGGGGGACATAACTTGACGTTTTGTTGAGGTTGCTGGTGTTGGGGTAAAGAGCTGCGAGAATAGACCACATGAAGCACTGAGAGTCCTCATTATTGATGACATTGATGATTGCCTTAGTTTCAGCGATCTGCTTCGGCACCTCGATGAAGGATGATGAACCTCTGAATGGAGAATAACGGTTTGTGCGGACTTCGAGTCTTAAGATTTCGTCCAGTGTCCAGCCCGAGTCTTTACCCTCGAAATCCTCACTTTCTTTCACTATTTTCTCAGACATGTTGTCATAAAGGCTGGCGAGATTAGTTCCTTGTAATACTTCATTATTCGGCGTTTTAAATTCAACGTTTTTTAATCATTTTTCCGGGCATCTGTCGCTTTCGAGTAAATGCAATGAAACCCATTTACTCACTTTCAAGGATTTGTAAGTTTTGAGTTCATTGTGAAAAATTAAGAGTGACTCTTCTTTTCTCAAGAGTAGAAAACTCTTTTATCCCAGTGAACTATCGTTATTATGGAGATCAAATGTTTTATAAGCTTTTTGAAAAGCACTCTCTCTTTCTTTTGGTGGTAAGGAGATATTTTCAGGAACAGCAGCAGAATTTCTGGGACAGCTGTTAGAATTTTCAGAACGGCCGTAAAGGTTTCAGGAACTGCATCAGAATGTTCTGGGGAAGTCGTAGAGTTTTCAGGAACAGCCGTAGAGTTTTCAGCAGATGTGGACAACTGTGTTTTCTTTTTCCTATTTGAAACAGACAAATCCACTCTCTTTCTTTTTCCCGCTTCATTCTCCAACTTTCTTTCGCAGCTTTTATTTTTCAAATGATTCAATAAGTTGTCTTTACGGGTAAAGGATGTATCACAAAACTCACATACAATTTTCTCTTGAATGCACAGAGTCAATGTGTCGTTTT
>BMAO01004041.1:0-21181 GCA_019973975.1 Trichonephila clavata
ACATTATTCATATTGTATTCATACGTTATTGTATGAACTGCTTTCAATTTGTTAATTATCCTCTTTTTCATCGCTTATTTCTTTACTACCTTTTACTTTTAGACATCTTTATTCTTTGTTGAGTCACTGTTATTATACACGTACAACAAAGGTTTTCTTCGGGCTTTGATCATTTACAAAATCATTGAAGACATCATTGTGATCAATTTTCATTGTAATATAATTTTAAGTGCATAGCAAAATCACACCTTTAAGCTTTTCTTTTTCCACAGTAGATCTCATTTCAGTCTTTACCTTCTTTAAGAGCAGAAATATTTCTATCATTGACTCGCTAGGTGGTGGTACGTTCACTGTAATTTTAATTTTTTCTCTTTATTCACCCTCCAATTTATTGCACCCTCAAATCTTTTCTCCCTAGTATGCCTAAGTGAAAAAGCGGCCCTGGTCACTGGTGTCCTGGTTATACGTCGGATTCTGGATAAGCGTGCATAAAAAGCTGTTTAAAGTTGAATGGAAGATCACTTTGTCTTCATGTTCTATGGTCGCTCTTGTTTAATCATCAGCGGAGATGCCTGATACCTCACGAACACGAACTCTGTACGGTCATGATTCATGCATTCCCACTAATATTTTCAAATGGTAGTATCCCACCAGCACAAATGTCAAAGGATCTGCAATTTTCATTTAGTTTATTTGCACATTCTCTCTTAAAAGGTAATATCTGCTCGTATAGTTCGCTAATCTCTCTACGAGGCATTGGTGTGATTCACGTGGCTCAATTGAAACACATTTGTAACGACATTTATGCCTTAAGATTGGAAAATGTCTATTCCAATATTATCTGAATTAGCTTTGGCGTTCCAGTTGGTCAGTCATTGGCTGCTAAAAGTTAACTATTTTTACATTCTACAGTATCGTAAGGTATACGTGAATTTTTAATTATATATATGCCCTATTTGGATAACTGATTCTTGATGCGTTGCATTTATGTTGAAAAGTATATCATCTTTAACATCTCTGGTCTTATTCTTTTACCTAGTTTAATTTCATATAATTGTGAAAATTTTGTATAGATTTTTTAAATTAAATTTAATCAGCATAATATGAATCATTTTAGTCAGTTATCACTACTATCAGAAAAAACAAAAATCGCATAAAATTTCTTTTTTTAAAAAATTAAATATTGACATACAAAGAACTTTCAAAATAAAACGAAATATCGAACATCGATTGATTTAAACGTAAATAATGAAATTCAATTCCCTATATTTTGGAATTTAAAAGTGTGTTTACATTTAAATAATGTAAACGTGCAAAAGAAGGTCATGTTTGTATTACTTGGTTGCTTTATCACATACTACAGGTATAGCAAAAATATTATCAGTTTCTAAGAAGGTAAATAAAAGCAGTAAGAGTGTTTTTTTTATCAAAAACATTTGTTAATCGGTAAATAAACTCAAATCAATAAAGTAAGACCCGAAATAAACAGAACACGTGGAACTTACAGACATATAATATCTCGTGTTGTTATTTAACAATATGAACTAATGATTTAAAAATTGTTTATATTTGATAGCAATTGATTGCTTTTCTAAATAGCCTCATTTTTTTACATTTAGATAAAATGATTTCTGTTTACTTCTTTGAAGAATAACTTGGTTGCACAACAAAAACTTCATATGATAAATTTATTTATTTACGAGTTTATCAATTTTATCAATGTCTTTATATGCCGAACATTTGTTGCTTCTTGATTTTATGATACTATTGGTTCACTTTTTATACAATGCTCTTTACAAAATTTATTTCTAAAGAACATTATTTAAATAAAAAAAAACTTAAGCTCTTTTTTTGTTATGATGACTTTATTAATCATCAGAATAAAAATAATTATTGTAGTATTTCGAAAATAATTGCTCAGAAAATTATTTAAAAATATAGTCTTAAGACATAGCTAAAAAGTGATTAGTACATTGAAAGAAGAATTCGATTTATGCAGCTCGTTTCTTATTTATATTTCTGATTCGATTTTTTAGATGAGTGTATTTACAGAGTTTTTAGAAACTTTCTTCATCTATATTTCAACCACATTTGTCTAACATTCTATTGAACTCTTATAGGATCAGAATTAAACAACAAATAGTGTGTAACTAAGTGTTTAATTTTATGTAAAACCATCATCAGACCCGTACTTACCTATGGATCTGAACTTGGACTAAATCACAGATTGAACAGCTAGCCATCTTTGAGCGAAAAATTCTTAGATATATCTTTGCTGCTGTGAATGAGAATGGTATGTGGAGGCAAAGATATATGTTTTGAATTATATAAGCTATTGAAGGAAACAGGTGTCATTAACATCATATTTGTCGAATGGACCTCTCATACTTGATGTCCAGAATTTTCAATTACAAATCTATTCGAACCAGAACTAGGGGTAGGCCCAAACTGAGATGGGTTGATTGAGTGGAGAACGATTTCAAAGTTTTAAATGTTACAAATTGAGGAACTTTTGCTAAGCGGGAATGAATTGGAATGGAAGAAGGTTCTTGTGAGAAGGACCTTGCCCCTTCCCACCCCCCACAGGGCTGCTGTGTCAATAGAACAAGAAAAAGAAGTTTGCTTTCAAGATTGCTAAGTTCGAACAAAATGGCATCAAATTTGTCATTAAACGAATTATTCAAGTAGTTCTTCCATTCCTTTCCTGAAGCATTCTCCTGTGCACATTCGTACGGAAGACAAAAAGAGAATAGTGATTCTTAATAGAGATGTCAAAAATATAATTTTGAATATCTTTTTTTACTTCATCGATCTTAAAATAACTTTAGAAAAAGGTATCTCCGATATACTTTCGGCAAGGACAGCTGTTCACTATGCTGAAATTGACACAAGATTGTTTTAAAAACGTAACTTCCATGATCAATGACCATTTTCCTGTCTATATTTAAGCCCCTTTAATAATACTTCTTTTAAGATTTACTGAAATATTCCTGTGCTATGGCCATAAAATTGTTCTATTCGGGAACTAAATAATACGAATGAACTGGAGGATATATGGTTTATAATCATGAAGGAATCGTGACTAAAAATTAACGAACCCGCGTGAACCTGATTTTAACTTTATACCTAAGAATATACTTACTACAATGTTTTTAAACAATGTTCTCTATAACTTTCTTTTAATTTTCATCTATGTTAAAATAATCTAATAATCATAAAAGAGAAGATTTTTTTTTTTATATTTTCGTATCTTATCATTTTAAAACTACAGGTTTTTCGAATATTTATTTTAAATCATTATACATATATATATATATATATACTAGCTTTTACCCGCGGCTCCGCTCGCGTTGATGTCTTTAAATAACTGTCAAAGTCGTAATCATTATCATCAAAAAGTAAGTAATATAATATGGTAATTTTTTTATTGCTTGACTGGAACCAATAAAATTTAAAAAATTCTAAAACTTATCTTAGTTTAAAAAAACTGAAAATGTAATTTATTATAATAATTAACAAAAATTCAATAACTTAAGCTATTAATATTTTTAAAAATCGAAAGTATCTACGTTTAATATATACTTTCTCTTTAAAAGAGCTCAAAACAGAACTGTATACCATATTATATGTCCTTCCGTCAGTTGCAAATATGTTAAAATTTGGACATTGGACACACCGATCAGGCTACATATAGTTGGCCATGGTAAAAACATTGCTTTTCCAAATGCACCCCTGCTACCTGAAATGTTAGCTTTGTTAATAGCAACATTAAAACTGGGGATATTGAAATCGTTTGAGTTGAAACGGTAGGTCAGTGGAGATATTGGAATTCGAGGTATGATAACACTATCCCTTTTCATGACATATGTTAAAATATTGGCACCAAGTATATTCTGCGTCAGTTTTGTGAACCAAAGCCTCGTTCCTTTACATAGTCGAGGATCATCGAGATTTTGCTTAAGTATAACTGATACATTTAGTTTTTAATTGCAGTTTATGTGCGGGCCACAGCAACTGCTATCTTCTGGGTTTTTCTGATGGTCATTAATAATAAGTTAAGCAAAAACGTTTTTCCGGTTCATCTAGGGGCGTCGAGAAAAAAGAGTGCACCACACTGCCGGATTCAATTTTGCGTAACACTTGTTGGAAAACTTGACTTTGTTCTGGAGTTAATTGAGGGATAAATTCTGTTACTTGATGTTGCAATGCTATAAAATCGTAGTTTAATTCTCAAGCAATTTCATTATCGAAGACATTTCCGTCGACACGTCTAGGAATAATCATTCCAAAATCATGTAGTTTTCTTCCCAACAATGTTGAAAACCTTTATTGCGTTTCGTTGTAGATGTGTTGATTGAAAGGCATATTTGCTTGTATTTGCTGCAAAATATCTTCCGCCATATAGTCTTTGTACTTTTTCCAAAAGGTTTGAGGATTAGAAAGACCGAAGATGAAATAAGTATTGCGTAAAGCTCCCTAATTTTATTCGGTGAGTGACATTGTATGGCTTCCTCTATAGTTTTATCTAGTATATCTTCAAAGTAATTCTTCCACGTAAAATATCTAGGTTCAGTATAAGTGAAAAATTTTGTGCAAAATATGAATATTGTATAATTTGATTTTTAAAAAATTCAAAGTGATAAATATTCGAAAAATCAAAACTTTTTATGAAACTGTCAATTAATATTACCATAAAATTTTCAATATCACGCGCGCAATTCGCTAAAATTTTATTTCGTTTCCCTCTTTAAAATGTGGTAGAAAATTTGCATTAAAATATCTGGGATTGTCGGAATAGATAACTTCTTAGCCAACTTCGCGATATTTTTCAAAGTTTGAGTTTGACATTTAACAAACGTAACGTAATAAACGTTATACGTTTAATAAAAAAACCATTTATAAAATTGATTTTTGTAAAGATGCTAAATTACACTGTGTTTCAATTCACTGTGTTATAAATGTGAGAAATTTCCATTATTAAAAATTCCATTATTGACCAAATGCATAATTTTGCGCCAACGTGGGGGGGAGTAAGCAAAGTCCCACGGTTTCACCCGTATAGTTTCCGTTCCCGTAGGAATATGGAGATAAAATGTACCTTATGTTACTCGCTGATAATGTAGCTTTCCATTAGTGAAAGAATTTTTTAAATCGCACCAGCCGTTTCCGAGATTAGCCGGAACAGACAGACAGACAGACAAAAATTTTAAAAATTTATTTTTTGATATAAGTACCGTATATACCTTTAAATGCATTTAGTAAAAAGCTGCTAATTTGAAATTACGAACAGACACTTCAATATCAAACCTACTTAAGTAATCAAAACTTTTTATGAAACTGTCAGTTAATATTACCATAGAATTTTCAATATCACGCGCACGCAATTCGCTAAAACTTTATTTCGTTTCCCTCTTTAAAAAGTGGGAGAAAATTTGCATTAAAATATCTGGGATTTAAATTTTTAGCCAACTTGGCGATATTTCTCAAAGTTTGAGTTTGACATTTAACAAACGTAACGTAAATAATAACCATAAAAAACCCTTTAAAAAATTGCTTTTTGTGAAGATGCTAAATAATACTATGTTTCAGTTATTTGTTACAAATGTGAGAAAATATTTATTAAAATTTCCATTATTGAGCAAATGCATAATTTTGCGCCAACTTGGCGGGGAGTAAGCAACGTCAACGTTTTATCCGCATAGTTCCCGTTCCCGTAGGAATATGGGAATAAAATATAGCCTATGTTACTCGCTGATAATGTAGCTTTCCATTGGTCAAAGTATTTTTAAAATCGGACCAGAAGTTCCCGAGATTAGCTGGAACAAACAGACAGACAGACAAAAATTTTAAAAATTTATTTTTTGATATAAGTACCGTATATGCCTTTAAATGCATTTAGTAAAAAGCTGCTAATTTGAAATTACAAACAGACACTTCAATTTTATTTATTTACTAGCTGTTACCCGCCCGCTTCGCTGGGAATTTCATGATGTTTTATAAATTTTTACTGCTTATATATATGTATAAATTATTGATATCTAAGTCATGCATTAAGAATTCGATTGTATTGAAAAATATACTTATACCTGTAACTGTCGCCTGTTGATAAAAAAAAGGGGCAGAACTCATCTAATTTGTGTTTTCTAAAAATCTCTAAAATTGAAGCATAGAATGATGTTTGCTCTTTCGTAACCCAAAAACCAAGTGGATTCCCGCAAAACCAATTTTCGGTGGATCTCTACTCCGTAAATTGAACATGCAAGCCAAATTTCAAGTCTAAATCTAACAGAAAAAAAACAAAAGTTTTACTATCAATATCCCCGTAATCCCGTTGAGAGCCGTTTTCCAAAATAACCGCTCTTAGCGGATTTCAACTCAACAAAAGAAAAATGCAAACCAAATTTCCTTATTATAGTCCTTGTAGCTCGAAAAAAGTAATTTTTTTTCGTCAATACGTCCCAGTAACCCCCTGCACCCCCCCAGAACTTGATTTGCTTAAAATACATTCTTAGTGGATCCCTATTCAACAAAAGAAACATGCTTAACAAATTTCAAGTATATGGGTCTAACAATTAAAAACAGGAATTTTTTTCTGTAACTCCTCTTGACCCCTCGCAAACATCTTTAAGGGTCAATTTTCATTTTACTCTTTGTTAGAGGAACTCTATTCCATGAAAGGAACATGCCTACCAATTTTCAAGCATGATGATCAAATAGTTTAAAATGGAAATATTTATCAATTACGCCTCTTAATCTCCCGAAATTAAACTTGGTAGTTCATATTCGCGAAACCCATTTTGTAGCGGTTCTCTACTTTACGAAAGGAATCTGCTTATCAAATTTCAAGACTGTACGTCTAATAGTTTAAAAATGGGGATAATTATCTATAACGCCACTTGAGCCCCCGCAACGCCACTTCTGGGTCTGTTTTCACAAAACCAATTTTGTAGGGGAATTGCACACTATGAAAGGAATCTGCTTAGCAAAATTTGAAGACTGTGCGTCCAATAAATTAAAAATGCAAAAAAAAATTATCAATAACGCCCCTTGAACCCCCGCAACGCGGCCTAGGGGTCGATTTTCACAAAACACATTTTTTAGTGTATCTCTATCCTATGAGAGGAATCTGCTTACCAAATTTCAAACTGTGCGTCTAATAGTTTAAAAATGGAAATAATTATTTATATCTGCCCTTAACACCCCTTGAGGGTCAATTTTTCCCAAACCTGTTTTGTAGCGGATATTTACTCCATGAAAGAAACATTCCTACCAATTTTCAAGCAGGGAGGTGAAGTAGTTTAAAAACGAAAATATTTATCTAGTACGCCACTAAATCCCCCGCAACGCCATTTAGAGGTCTGTTTTCACAAAACCTTCTTATAGCTGATTTCTTTTCTATAAAAGAAATCTACTTATCAAATATAAAGACTGTGGGTCTAATAGTTTAAAAATGGAAATAATTATCTATAACACCCCTTAAGTCCCGCAACGCCACTTGAGGGCAATTTTCACGAAACCCATTTTGTAGCGTATCTCTACCCTATGAGAGGAATCTACTTACTAAGTTTCAAGACTGTACGTCTAATAAATTAAAAATCGGAATTTCTGACGCCCCTTAAACCCCGCCCCCGCAAACAATTGCTGCTAATTTGAAATTACAAACAGACACTTCAATTTATTTATTTGTATAGATATAGATTGGGATTATAATAACTATTGTTTAAATGTGACTAAAAATGTAAATAAAAAAAAAAAGAAAGGATTAAAACTAACCGTAAAACTTATCAATTTTTTGTTTCTTGCATTGCTTTTTGCTTATGAAGCCTTGATTTATTATTTTTAAAAGTGCATCCGAAACAGCCGATGCTCTACTTAACTGAACAGTGAGATTCTCCTTCTATAAAAAATAAAAAAAATTATGGCACGTGTCAGCGTATTATCATGTGCGCGTAACACTATTATGTCTCATGAACAGCATCGGTCGCCAGTAACCAAAACAACGACTTCATTAGCTCAGCTTGGCGTTCAATTTGGCGTTCATCTTGGCATTCAGTTTCACGTTCACCCGTATAGTTTCCGTTCCCGTAAGAATACGGGAATAAAATATAGCCTATGTTACTCCCCGTTAATGTAGCTTTCCATTAGTGAAAGAATTTTTAAAATCGCACCAGCCGTTTCTGAGATTAGCCGGAACAAACAGACAGACAGACAGACAGATAGACAGACAGATAGACAGACAGACAAAAAGTTTAAAAATTGGTTTTTTGTTATGAGTACCGTATATACTTTTAGTGCATTAAGTAAAAAGCTGCTAATTTGAAATTACAAACAGACACACACACACACACACTTCAATTTTATTTATTTGTATATATATATATATATATTAAATCAGAGGTCTTCATACTTCTTTGGTCGTTATACAACTCAGCCCATAACGATGATTGAACATACTCATAGCAAAGAACATTCGTAAATTATTTACATTGATACGTTTTTCAGATATTTTTATTTATTCTTCTGTAAGCTGCTTGCGTATCCTTTTCACAACCGCTGCACAAGCATAGAGATACGCTTGCCACAATTTTGAAACTGTTATAATTACTAATGACGGGTTTCTTTAAGCCTGAAACAAAGCGTTAAGACATCTCATCCACCGGCCCTTTTTTAATTCGTGAACGTAATGAATTCTTTTTTCGAGAAGTCTTTTTTCCTCCTCAATTTTAGATTAGATGGATTTGAATGTAATATACATCTAAAAGAGCAAACAACACCGTTTTAGACAAGGTAAAAATGGTTTCAAGCAAGGGTTTTCTCTTTCAAACGTCACACTTTATGTAACATAATTTTTTTACACCTTAAATTTTAAGAGCAAAAGGGAATGTTGACTATAAAGTTGAATTTATTCAAAAATTATCTCTAATAATTTAATTTTTCGAGGGGATAGTTTAATTTCCGGGTTTCAATATTCAGCTGTTTCACATTGTAAAGAATTGGAATTATGAAGAAAATTTGATTCTTTATCTAATAAGTTTTAATCAACTAATTGTTATTAATTGTAATTAAGTTATCGTATTGCCATACAAAATAATCATGTGTAGAATATTTCAGCTCAATTGAGTACTTTAAAATAAGAGAGATAAAAAACACTTTTAAAGTTTTAACCTTGACATAGTTACCATATGAGTTGAAGAAAACCCATTAAAAATAATGGATGTTTCTCTGAAATACCTCTTTCCCTATGATTTCAAAAAATATTTTGCGCTTGTTTTAATTACTTCTTAGTGGGTTATCAGATCTATAAGAAATATTTACAGATTTCGGTGGAAACTTGTAATTCTAGAGAAACCTGGATTATTTTTTGATCCACTGGAGGCATTTTTCACAAATTCGAACTGGTAGATAGCATTATTTCAAAAATAATTATTTCATTAAAATAATGGTTCTCAATTGGATGTCTAAATGTATCAAAGTCAAACCGAGACTAATTATCTTATCTTATATGTCTAAGTATAGGTGATGCAGTGGCCGAATGTGGCTGTCATTGCTGAGTCGTTGAGTCGTGAGTTCAAATTCAGGCTCTACCTGAAAATCTGTCGGATAAAGGGATAGATGCAAGAATAATCTATCGAGGTTCAAATTTTCAGACGGGGACAGAAATTTTAATAGTGGGGTACCAGACTGGGGTGTTGTTCTCGTCATTTGATTTAAGGCTCAAAATTATGAGGCTCGTCGCCAATAGCTCTCGCATTTCTTTAGAGTGTGATGTTGATGAGAAAATCAAATCAAATCACATCTGTTTAAATATAGATGGAGGTTTATGTGGGAAATAAAAATACATGTGTCCAAAGGCAATTATGAAAAAAATTAAACATCAACTATGAAGTCTAAAAATCAGCATAATTCTTAATTTCTTTTCTTAAAACTCTTTCGCATAAAAAAAGGAGGAAATAAATTAATTTTGATTTGGATTTCAAAATCTTGCTCGCGCAGGCTTCCAAAAATCATTTATAAGGACGAATGCTTAGAAATATCAATAATACAATAAATACTATTGTAAATAATATATATATATATATGTATATTCGGAATAGGAACACATTCCGGCATAGAAATAGGAGAAGACAGAAAAAAAATTAATTAGAGTAATTTGTTTCCGATGGATTCCAGTTGTTTATGAAAAAGAGAACTTAAGTTTTAGTTCTTGTTTTCGAAATAACGGTTTTGAATATAATGCTGCGCTCATCGAAATTGATGATCTGAATTTGAAGGAAGTGGTTCAAAATTTATGATAGGCGTTTTACGCTAACTACGGAAGTTTCTATAGTTTTTCCCCGTGATAAGCAACAACAATATGATGGTAATTTTTTATGACAGTTTATGATAAGAATATAATATTCGTTGCATGAAAAAAATAAGAAAATATACGACATTTTTTTAATGATTAAAATTTAAAACACCCGTGCATCAGCAAGTTAAAAAAATTCTCTAGTTATATAAATCTACAAATTTCTGTTATTTTCAATGATGGGGGTGGGGGGTTCTTGCACGGAGAGTTTTTTAAAAAGTTAAAAATAAAAATAATCAATGATAAGTAAAAGTAATTTTATTAAAAGGTCATTCAATTCAGTTACACATTAAATAAGAAAGAAAATTAATTGATACATAATTAAACATTTATTATAACAAGCAATTACATAAACGCATGCACACGAAATACATCAAAAAATATATAACGCACATATTTTTAGTTGTTCTTAATTAATAAAAAATCAGTTATATGTATTAGACTCAAGAGATACCGCACTTTAATTCAAGAGCTTTAAGTAAACTATAAAATGACCCAGAAATTTACACTCGGAATCTCAAATATTGTGAAGAAATGGAAGATAAAAATGCAATGGAAAAAAAAATTAAACTGATAAATCTTGCTTTTTCAATTAGCATTTTTTTTAGCTCACGAAAAGTAGTAAAAATGACTATATTTAGTAGGAAATAGCTGAATTTAAATGTGTTAGAAAGTGTATATTTTATTTTAATAGTATTTCTATCTTTTCATTCTTGATTAATGATTTAAATTTTGGAAATTAAAATAGTATTCTACCTGTCAAAAACCAATTAGTTATGTTCATATAGTAAATTTAAAAATGTAAACTCCGTGTTCCATTAAATTAAAAGCCTGAAAATATCGTTTTCAGAATCAAAGAAATAAGGAACATTTGTACCATTAACACATCAAAAGTTACAGAAAATCTGTGTTTTGAATTTTTCACAGAAAAGTTAAAATTATAATATAAAAAAAATGTAATATTCGTAATTTTTTTAAAATTGTTCGTCGATTCTTAGATGTAAAATATGTGAACTTTCATTACGAGTTTTACTTACAATTAGATGGACTATGCATCCTGGTACAATTGACTGATTTATATTAGAATGAATGCATTCTGAATTTCTTACATACAAATAGAAGAAATAATTAACTTAAAACGAGGAAAAGTGGGGAAAAAAAGTACTTTTCTTAAATCGAAGTTTCTTACCTTTTTCGATTAACACAGAAAACCTCTGAATACTGATTGGGAAGCAATATGAATATAACACATTTTTTCATGAAAATATAGTATTTATATAGGTGGATGTCATAGCCAAGCTGACCAATCATAATGTAGGGGTAAAGTACAAATTGCGAATTCGCATTGACAGTGAATAACGAAAAAAATCACCAGATTAGTAACAAAGCTTTGGTCGAAGTATTTTTATCCATTTAATTGCTCATAATGTTCTCAACGATATTTTTCAGAATAAATAATTTAATTAAACTTATACACACTGTACAAAATATAACAAAAGTAAAATTATAATTAAGGAAATTTATGACTTTATAGTAATAAATACGTAACTTGACTGCTACGTAACAAGTCCGCAAAACTTATAAAAATTACAAGGAAATTTAAAATTTTGATTATTTGTAGATATAGGAATTTTTCCCTATTAACTCAGATGAAAGCATACATTACTACAGTATATATTTAAGAGCATATTAATATTGTAGTATAATTAACACACTTAAAACCATACTAATGCATTTCTCTTCATATGTTTCCAATATTTTCTGCTTGCACATTACAGTGAAGAAATGGATTACATTACATCGTAAATAACATAAGTGTTATTGTATATCCTTTTTCAATTTCTGATATATACTATTGTAGATTTACCAATATAAAATGTCATTACAAAAATTAATTACGAATCATCAATGTAAATAAAGGGCAGAACCTAAAAACATTAAGAGATTGAAAAGGAATGCGTTTTCCTACCAATTTGTTGACTAATAAATTTTTTTTTTACTTCAAATGAAATGGATAATTTAAAATTCTATTTTAAGGCAGCTTTATGATTATAAAAAGAAATTTTATTAAAGGCAAATAATAATTGTTTTCTGTTAAATGTTATTTTGATTCAAGTTCAATTCCAGATTTTAATTGTAAAATAGATTTCCTTTCCTCATATAGAAGGGAGGGCGAACCATTGGTATGCGTGCCGTTCATGGCACGCGGCTTAATATTTTGGGCACGCCAGGGGTCAAAATGGTTAAATTTTTTTTCAAAATAACAAAGTTCACTATGAAGTGTTACAATCAAACACGAGTGATCGGTCGCGTTGCGGTGCCGGCGGGGAGCACACTCGTTTGTTATTGTCTTGCCTAGTTTGTTATTGTCTTTATTAGTTACATCGTGGACTACAATTGCTTATGATGCAAAGTTTGTCTACGCATGGCATAGTCACTTTCATTGACACAACTGTATTTTAAAGTTTATTTGTGTTATATTTACGATTTTTAAGTGTTATTTAACATGACTAGTTCAGCAAAAGAATAAAAAGGGCAAGATAGTAAGTGCAACAGAGGATTTCAAATTTGGTGAATCTAGAAATATGGCATTATTAGTTAGGCGACACAAAGAGGTGTTTTTTTTCTTTCTTTCTGGGATAGTGGTATGCAGAACATCGTCTGTAAAACGGCATTTTGAAATTAACGCAAATCTTCTTGCCAAAAAAATTGAACCACGACAAAAATAATTAATTCCTTAAAAACCGACTGGTAGATGACTCCGATAGAGCATGCATTCTAATAAAAGTAACATCTTACGATCCTAATATAAAATATTTGTCATCCTGTGACGGATCTTTACCCGACCTTCACACTAATCCTCTTGGGATAATCTTTGGGCTAGCATTCGCGTTAATTCACAGCCATCCCTCTCAAGAGGAAACCCTGATATGGAGATTAGTTTGTCTATATAAAGTCAGGGTTTTGTAATTGTAAGACAGAAGAAGCGGAGAAACTGTTGTGGCGTTACGAAGGTGAGATTTAATTGACTTCCACAACTTGAGTTAAGAACGGAGTTTACCACTATACTAAATTAGTGGATTGGGAATTTATAGTCTAAGATAGATTAGGTTAAATTAAACTGATTACTTGCGTTTGTTCGCTTAGGGTTTATCGCTTTCTTTATATCACTACTAGGGCATCCTCTTGTGGTTTAACTTGTGGCTGATTAGTGTGCTTGAATAATAAATAAATAAATAATAATTATTATGGAAATTTCTGGTCATGCTTTGTTTCCTCCCACAACCTTAGGTAGGCAGGACGGTGAAGGAGCGACTTCAGGGGGAAGTCGCTCACAATCCAATCCGCAACAACGGATCTCACACTACTGTTACTTTATATAACTCGAATTTCACGTATAACTAAAACATTTACAACTATACAGTGCAAAAGGTATTTTTTCGTAGTAAATGAAGAGTTTTCTGTTCGTAATGTTTAGTTTTGTTATTTTCCTAATAATCATAAGTCAAAATTATTTGACGGCACATCTGTATCTCATTAAACATTTCTTTAGAAAAAAAAATGCCATGTTGATCTATAAAAGTTCATCACCCCTGTCATATAGTATTATAAATTCAAAATGGACATAATCTTATAGAGAGCTGTCGAATAAAAAATATAAGGCATTACTGCAACATTATACCGTGTAGATTGTACCAGGGGTCAACAACCTAAGGCACGCGAGTCACATGTGGCACTCTACACCGCTCTGCAAAATTATGAAATAAAGTTAAACCAGTCTGTCTCTTCTTTCTACGCCCTCCCGCATTTTTATTTAAGCTCTATTTCTTATTTTCACCTGTTTGACATTGAACGATTCTGCTGAATCTGCTTGCGTATAGTTTATATGATTTATGTAAAACAACAAAACAACATCCTCTGTTTAAATGTCATTCATTCTTAGCGTTAAATATTTAATTCAAATCAAAACAATTGTGCAATACTTGTAAAATGAAACGTCACTCATTGCTGCGTCGTTAAAAAAAAACCTCCAGAATTATTAAAGCAAAATTTTACAGAATTATGGAAAGATCTGAAAGATAACTCTATCGGTAAATCGACAACTATTTTGAATTACCGTATGTCATTGCCGGAACGATTTAATTGTTTGAAGAAAACTGCATGTGCTCAACTTTCCACTTTTGGTTTTGCATATAAATATGTAAATAAATTTTTTCTCTTGTGAAATATATTTTGAATCCACATTCAGAATCATATGTGAAATTGAAAGCTACAAAATACACCCCTGTTACTGCGATGTTAAGTATAGCCTTACAGGGACAAAGAGTTCGCATTAAAATTTTAATTTTTTATTTAACTATATTGCAGGAATACAAATATTTTATGTTGTTTATTTTTTATTTCATTAAATATTTTTTAAAAGAAACATAATGCATAATATTTGCACAATTTAGAAAAATCGATAGCTCCCTTCTAGATAGATACCATGATGCTGGAGCCGATATCTTCTGTGAATTGTTTAACTTTTACCTGCCACTAGGTATTTTTACTACAGCCTTCGATGGCGAGATTGAAGCTATTGCAGTAGCGGTCGAGCAACTATCATTAAGGGCCTTCGAGTTCAACAGGGCCGTAATCTTATCCGACTCTAAATCAGCATTACAAGCTTACAAAGAATTTTAAAATGCAAATCGTTCTTAAAAGAATTTTCTCATAAAATCTCTTTTCAATGGATACCGATTCATTGTGACATTGCTGGGAATGAGCAAGCTGACTTTCTTGCTAAGAAAGGAGCCCTTGTGATCCAAAGACCCTCTAGGATTTCAACCTTTCATTCCTTAAAGCTTTTTTCTAATATGACCTTTAAGCATAAGTTTAAAATGGAAGTGGAGGAAATGTTGAAGGATAAGACAAGAAACCGTGCTGGGTCCCTGGGGCTCCTAGAAAAGCTGCTGTAGCCCATTTTGGATTTTTGACAGGTCATAACTGTCTGAGATCGCATCTCTACAGGATTGATATCACCAACTCACTGGACTGTACTCCGTGTGACTCTGGTCAGATTATGACCGCTGAACATTTGGTCGTGCGCCCTGCACTAATTAACCTTAATTCAGATGTCGAAAAATATATTGGAAAGCATGTGCACTAATAGCATAGGTGCTATTATTGTGTGTGGCATTTGTAAAATAAATAATAAATATTTGCACAATTTTAATTTTTTATATATGTTGTGAATCGAACTGTTTCAAATGTTTCCTACTGCGTGGTGCCCTTAATCATTTTGCTATATATTGATTTGGCCCACCATAGCTCTAAGGTTACCGATTCATGGATTATACCATAGTATAAAATATTTTGTAATTTTAAAATAAAATTTCTTAAACCCTTTATAATGGATAAAAATAAGATGCAGGTAAAGCTTTTTAAGTACCTTCTAACCAAGCCGAAAATCATATTAAATTACACGGTATTATTTAAACAACTGTGAGGATGTCATTTTTTATCTCGTGGTTCTCTAGCCATTTTTCTTAAGAGTATGCTCGCATATCCAGATTGGTAAAACCAATGAACTTTTAAAAGATAATTAGTTTCAAGTTTTGGTATTTCTGAAGACCATTAATGTAACAGGAGAGTTATACGTTGAATCTGTCGGATCTTAGAATACTTAAGATGACGTATTGAATCAAACAGGAGGAGGAATATAAGTGTAAATTAAGACCATTTCACTCTTGTGACTTCTGTATAGTCCAAAGTTATTTTAAAGCAATTAACAAATCTTAATTTAATTACTTAGAACTAAAAATAGTTTAAAACTGGCTTAGATTCAATTTTAAATAATTCTTTATATTCTGTTGTAAAATTATTGTGTGAGAAGTATGCTAAACTCCCAGCTAACTGCGAGTATTTTTGTGGATATCAGCCTATATAACAAAGAACAATAAACATTTAAAGCAGTTATGCATATTCTTAAACAAGTTTAGACAGCTCCACTAACGATCTAGTGAAATTTTCAGTAAGTCTCAATGAAATTGGCCCCATAAAATGTTACAAATACTTGCCTATAAAAGAGGAAAACTTTCTAAAATTTCATGTAAAATCATTTTTTCAGTTTCAGAAGCAGTCTTATTGTGAGAAATATTTATGCTTATGAAGGGAAGAAAGTTTACGAATACTGTCAGATCCAGAATTCTAACGTTCACCTTTTATTTATGATCTTGTTGGGTTTTTTTTCTGTTGGTTTTAAAATAAAATAACACATATTTTTAGAATTTAGTTTTTTTACGGACTATCAAACATTGTTTTTACGGTTAAATAAAACATTATTTATTTTGTTCATGTTAAAACCCGATTTTAACTATACATGTTGTACGATTTTTGCTACAAAAAGAGAAAAAATTTCCATTAAAATGCTTTTTAGATTTAGCTCAAAATATATCCCATAAAATTTATAATTTACTTTTATGAGCGATCCCCAAAATACATACACCCACTGAAGTGAAATGGATACCAAGGGGGAGGGGAGAAGAAAACTGGGCATCAATTCCTTGGAGTATATTGGGTATCATTCATTGACGAAAGATAATGTCACTCTAACTCTACAAGCTGGTTCTTGCTTAAACACAAGGCTAGCAGATGAAGGTTTCTGTCGTTAAGCCTTTTTCGTTAAGTAGTGAAAGAGTATTCAGCTGCAGTATTGAATCCTCTGATAATAAAACGTAAACTCTAGACTAATAAAATGAAATAGGTCAATCGAAAGACTAAATCTAGATTAATAGAGAGAATATTTTCGATAATAAAAAGAAAGTTGTAAGCTTTCATAAAATAACTTTGAAGTTTTAACTACCCAAACTTAACGAATCTGTTCGATTTCATCTTAATGTGTTATTATCTTTAGCAATTCATTTCATACTTTAAGAGGCTGAAAGTATAAAATCGGTTGCTTTCGATTAGATTTTATTCATCTATATTTAATTGAAGGCAACCTTTTAAGGTATTTGCTTATGTTCGGAGATAAGTTTTCGGAAACGCCATGCTATCAGTAATTTTATAATATTTTGTTAATGCTTATGACTTAAATTAACCCCGTTGGTGTGGTGTGGTAGTTAGGAGAGGAAGGTGACAGCTCAGGTGTCGTCCTCGTCACTTGACCATGGTCCAAAATTATGAGGTCCGTCGCCAAAAGCCCTCGTGTAGCTGAACAGTGCGACGTTAATATTCACTCACTCACTCATGACTTAAATTGATGAAAATCACCAATCAGGAAATTATATCAAAATTTAAATTTATTAAAATGAGGTATTTTAGGTAAAATTTGACGAAAATAATACGGAATTTTAAGACACTTAACATGAAATTCAAAGCCATATATTTACATTATTTTTGTACACAATACTTAACACAGTTATAAAGACAATGAACTCTCTCTCTCTCTCTCTCTCTAAAATCTAAAATATATTAAAATTTACTAAAAGGCTATAGCTAATAGCCCATTTTCTTATAGAAAACTTAGGAAGTGCATTGTGTTCGTAAAAAATAAAAACTATTGATGTTAGAGCTAAGTCCTTAGTTCATTATCTTTATCATATTTTAAATAACACGTATACAAAATATGAAAGAAATACATTCATAAGCTTTTGAGATATTAGGCTGTAACGTAGCTTTGACTACAAAATACAAACTTCGTAAAAGTTTTGATCCTTATTTTACTAAAATAATGCTTGATATCAAATATTTAAAATTCGCCACTTTTATAGCGCGTAGAAATTCTTCTTTCTTTATCTTATTAATTTTTTTTCTTTCTGGCTGCTCGATTTTTTATTCGTGAGTTCAATATTAAAAAATTAGCCATTGTAAGTAAATAATTTGCTCTTATATGAATTGAATATTTAACGAAAAGAGTTAAAAGGATTTTTTTTTTAAAATTTCTCTCTTATGAATGACTTTAACAATTTTTTTTGTAATTAAAGAACATTACTCTTTAAATTTGTACGCGTCACGTGTCTTTTATTTTCTTATTATCATTACAACCTCTTAGACATGATTCCTAATTTTTTTTGGTTTTATCTTATTGATTGTCTATCATGTCCTTGACATTTATTATATTAATCATATTTCAACTCTTTGTAGACATTAAAGTGCAATAAACGCTATTTTTCAAACGTTGAAAAAACATTCTTCGCCCTTGAAATGAAAATGCTTTAAACATTGAACTACGGATCAATATTTTTTTAAGATGCAGTCAACAATTTGTTATTAGTTTATCGAAAATAAAATGTCCTTCTTTTATGTAATTCATGTCTCAGAGCAGTGGTTCTTAGACTGTAGTTCTCGGAACCCTGGTGTCCCCAGCTCCTTCTAGAGGGTTAGCGAAGGTCTTTCATTAGTATCAAAATTTTCTAAATTCTAATAGATCTCGTGTAAAAATTGAAAGCTGTGCCCTCCTAGTCTACGTCATTAAATTTCTCCGAATGGAAAAAACCACTGGAACACCTATCTCGATCAAAAATATTTATTCACTTGTTTATTGTTTGCAACTACATAGCTATTGCTACAACGTAGCATTTTCAAAAAATATGGTAGAAACACGCGTGGAAAGATTAAGAAATGTATATTTCAAATGTTAATCATATACGATCGCTGTCTACTCTCAGCCCCGTCTAGAGGAAGTGGCGGATTAAGCGGGTGTCGACCTGGCGGCCGCCAGGGCCCCAAGCTTGATGAGTGCAAAGGCCAGTGGCAAACCAACCACGCCACCTTGAACAAGAGAGGAAAAGAAAACAAAGATACATGAAACCCCGCTAGAAATTTATCGAGATGCAAAAGAAATCCTAATGTAGAAAAACTTGAAATTTTTTTTAACAATACCGATATCGAGTGCATCAGGTGAATGATCTTTTTTAGTTTTAAACGTGTTAAAAATAATTTAAGAAGTACTATGGGAGAAAAGAGAAATTGAATAACATGGCCATATTATATATAGAATAAAATATTTTGGACAAAATAGATATGGTGAAAATAATTGATGAATTTGCCAAAGAGAAATCAAACTGTATAGCAAAACTGTGTGTAAGCTCTTAAGTAAGATTTAAAATTTTTATCTACAGTTCAGATTTTTCCTTTAGCCGATGAGTTTTATTATAGCAATACATTTTATTTTGAGAATTTAAAGTAAGCGACTCTCTTTTCACTATTTCAGGTTTTCGACTCTTAAGCCCATGGGCTCACCCTTTTACTCCAGGGGCCTCCAACTACCTTAATCCGCCTCTGCCTAGAGGTGTGGGAGGAAGTGAAGGATGACTAGCCATATTGATACAATCTGTTTATTAAACGCACAAATTATCAACAGACAGAATTCTAATAATCAAACTAGAAGAGCTGTTCCAAATAAGAGGAATAGGAGATTAACCCACGAGAGACGTGAATTATGAGAAGACTTCTGTTATATTGATCTTCCTTTTTTGGGATCAATCCACTACTCTAAATATTTGAGTTATAATTTAGACATGGTGACCAATCGTCACTTTAATATCTTCAACTATCTAATCTCTCTAACATATTCAACATTTTGAAAAACATATATTCTTAATTTATCAAGATTCTAGACATCAGTTTATTAGAGAGATGGATGTATTAATTTTTAAAGAGCAATGTTATATCTTATATATATGTTGTATTACGCTCAGCGACACCAGCGCCAATCTCTGTAACCCCGGATGTAAGCGGAGAAGGGTAGACTTACTCTTCCCAGCAGCGCGCGCCTAGTCAGGTTTAACAACCTGTAGATGTCATTAAATATCCTTAAACTTTAATGTCTCTCTTTCATTCAACATACCCCTAGACACCACCCTCTCTGTTACATATATAACAGAATTTAATGCACACAACTCCAGTTTTCTATTGCTCATTATTATTTATTTTCATATATTTTATGAGCACGCGCACGCACATATTTTTATCTGACGAATTTATTAAATTTTAGGGAATTATATCATTGCAAATATATAGTATCAGGTTTATAAACACTCTTATTTATGCTATTGTTTGAGTATTTGAAATCACATTCTGTTCTATTAGGCTTAAAGGTCATATTTTAGTTATTTCACTCAACTATTTATCACGTAACGGGTCTATTTACGAGTCTCTTACTAATCCTCTGGAAAAAACTATTTCTTAAAATATTGTTGCATTGAAAACTTTCTCTCGAAGAAGAAGACGTGGTTTAGGCAAATGAAGGCTTATATTTAAGCATTAACTTTTTAGTTCGAGAGAGAGAGAGAGAGAGAGAGGTTATATAGGAGTTAGATGATAGTTATTGATTAGCGCAAAGTAATAGAAACTAGTCGAGAGTGGTTTGATGATTAATTGCTTAATATTTAAAGATTGTTAATTGACAATTGAGCCATAAGTTATAATTGAATAATATCAACCAGAGATCGAATTGCTGAGAAAGGAATTAATTTAATTCAATTCGTAAGTAATCAAGAATGCTGAGCGTAAATTAATTAAATCTTACCAATTAATAAATATCAAAAGTATATCTTCTACCTTGCTTTTGTTCTAGACTTAATTAAAGGTGCATTTCCTACACTGAGTTGTTGAGATATATCAATGGAATAATAAACTAGAATTGTTCTGACTAGGGCTGATCTTTATTCTAACTCCCAAACACCGATGGATGGAGAAGACACCCATCATAATCAGTCGCATTATAATTATTTGATAGATTTCCTTAAGTATTTTCCCTCTTGTTTTCGAGAAAAACGTTGATAAAAAAAATTGTTTTTCCTTGTTTTTATTAAAAAGCAAGCCTTTCTCCACATCAACTAAATGACA
>BMAO01004042.1:0-16131 GCA_019973975.1 Trichonephila clavata
AAATGTATAAATTCCTGCTTATAAATTATATTTTCAACTTAATCTGTTTTATTTTGGAATTATATTTAAAAGTTTACTTCAGATGTGGCGCCAATATAGACACCCATCGGGAACCTCCCCCCCCCCTCCCATCGGGTACATTTAAAAAAACTCTGCAGGAAAAAAATGATAGATTTTTCTCTTTCACATGCGAACTTTAGTTCTTTTCCCCCATTCTAATTTTTTAGATTTTTAAGGGTCATTTCAATTGTTGTCGGGTATCATGGTGGGTGAATGATGAAACTTTGTTGGAATGTTTATGACACTATGGTAAGATACTACTTCTTAAAAATGTAAGAATAACTGATTTTTGAGATAAATGTCATTGGTCTACTCTTAAAAAACATGTGAAAAACTAAATGGCACCCGCCAATGTTCCATTTTTGAAACATGGTAAAAATCTTTAAAAAAATTTTTTTCAAATTTTTTTTCTTTTATAGGTCTTATGTTTCAATTTTAATTTAATTTTATCAACATTTAGTTTATGTTACCTTTCAATCATAGTGCAGCGTTTAAAGGTTAAAATATAAGATGAAAATATGTTACTCAAGTTATGTAATTTAAGTAACGGTGTTTTCAAAAAGCCTAATTTAATTCAAGTTTATTCATTTAAATAAAATTAGTTTGCTTAAAAATGTTTTTTTTTATTTTAAATAATTTAATATAAATATCATGATGCGTAAAAAAAAATTAATATCAAGAATAAAGTATTAAGATCATATGAAGGCGATTAAAAAATATCTAAAGACGTGTTGAGAAGTTTTTTTTTACGAACATAAAATATTATTTCTTTTAAGATTATCCAAAAGTAAATGTCTCTTCTTAAAAAGAAATACAGTGAGATTTTTACGCCTTTTAAACCAGTGAAGAGTAAAACAGGAGGGTTTTAAAGCAGCACGAAAACCATTAATTCCTATAAACCAGAAGGAATTTTTATAATTAAACGCTTAATAAAGTTATATGCGGACTTTTTTGGTGATATATTTTTATTAAACGTTTGCATGTAAGTAATATATGTGAACTCTAGTAAAGATTCAATTAACCCAGTTTCATCGGTGATTTTTCTTTTCAAATTTCAAATCTGGTAAAAGATAGTTATTACTATATGTGAAATCTTTAATTTTGAAAACTGAACTTTCAGGTCTTAGTCAAATTTCATTGCTTTCAGTTCAGTTTTTGATATTTTAGCAGAGTTTAGTAACCTAGCTGTGTGTGTCTGTGTGTGTTGCTAATTTTTGGAAACGCAAACTATTTCATGAAATACTGAGAATGCTCTGATTGGATTCCGATGTCAGCAGGAAATTCGTTAACAAAATAAGAATTACCTTTGCCTATATAGATTGCAATTTCTTACTCATCTAATGATTTCAATAAATATATTTTGTTTAGAGTAACTCAGAGTAATTATTAGCATTAATATTCATTTGAAATGAATTTATAAAAAGGTGTTCCTTGCGGATGGTAGATATTCTAAACGGATGCAAGGTTCTTTAAATACTCTTTACATTCTTATTTCATCTTTTTTATATTTAGGAATTGAACTTAAGCCTATATGAACAGAAAATTAAGATGATGTTTTTACAACTATTTTAAAGTTAGTTCAAGTGTTAACTATCCCAAGGTAGACTGTTTAGGAATTCTGTACGCCAAATTTAAGTTAAATATGAGTATACACCGCCGCAACGAGCATATGTTGTGTCAGAATACTTGGCAAAAAGAGATAACACTCGAATTGTTCAGCCACCTTATTCACCTCATTGAACCTTATAGAGCATGTGTACTTTAGATGCAGAATTTCAGCAGGAATAATTCCTTCACAGACCTTTCAGAAACTGAAAACTGTACTTTAAGAATGGCGTGCAATTTCCAAAGATTTGAACAAAACTTTGAATGATTTAAAACTGTAAGGCATGCACATCTGTCCAAGGCAAGCACACACCGTTTTAAAAACCCCATTTTCCACAAGATTTGACTTTTTCCATTATTTTCAAATTTCTATGAATTAGTTTAAATTACACTATTTTATGAATGATCAGTTGCAAGCATTACAGTTTATGTTAACTAACCCTTTTGTACTAATTTCTATTAATAATTTTTCACTGAGTATCAGTTACGTTTATTTTCTGCCATTATCCTTTAATGCTGATGATCAGAGATGGATATTTGTGCATGTGTGGGTTTTTGTGTTATAAGTTAAATATGTTACTGTGAACTAACAACAGAGAGAGTGATAGCTTAATGTATTATTTTGCACTTCATAGTTCACTCTTTGTTACTTTGAACATGTCAATTTCCAAATCATCATCAGAGGCATATAGCGTATGACTATTTAGGTTTATAAAAATGGATTAATATGTATAGCTCAACCGTGATTTAACGAATTTCACTATTTGGAGAATTTTAGACTTTCTCGGATCGAAATGAAGGCATTAAACTCTTATTAAACGAATTATATAAACCCAAACTAACAAACGTTTTCACGGATGAAAAATGTTTTTATTAATTTGTATGGGAACTAATTTAATTTCTTTTCAATCGACATTTTCTTTCGGTCCAGAACAGAAAATGACTTCATATTTCAACGGAAAAGTGTGCAGATCATTATTAGACATTACAAGTGCAGATGAATCCTGAGTGTAACCTATAGTGTGATTTTGCGAAGCACAGAAAATATTTTCTGATCTTCATGGACAACATGGAAAACGTACATTATACAGCATGATGTAATAACGCAGAACTTTCTTCTCTGCATTATGTCGAAAAAGAAATCCTTCGATTCTGGAAAGAAAAGTATTATCAATTATTTATTATTCAGTATTTTAAAATTTCCATTTACCTGGTGCTTAGTATTTCATTAATAGTATTTTTAGCTGTTCAATCAAATATGTGCTATTTCTAACTATGGATATTTTTTGTGTATTGAGGCTTATTGCAGAATTTCCAAAAAATACGCAAAATATTCGTATATATTTTATTTGGACTCCAATATAACAAATAACCCCGGATTAACAAACAAAACGTCTACATTCATCCTTGATATCTTCCATTAAGGTAATATATATTTTTTATAGATAAATATTCTGCTACCTCCGTAATTAGTGAATTTATAATCGTATAAGAGTTATTTTTATTTAATATATATCTTAAAATCTTTATTATTAAAATAAATACATATAACTTATGCCACGTGTTCATCGATATTCTTTTTGTAAGGGAAATATATATTTGTTTAAATAATGAAGTAATATAATTTTATAAGAACTATAATGGTATTATAGAATTTTTTTTTTGAAATTTATATCTTACTTAAGGTTAGTTAGATTGAAAACACACTTTATTTTATATATTTCTAAAAATATAATATAAACAATTTGAAAACATGTTCATTGACTTCTTAATTAAATAATAGTTGTAAACCAGAAATATATAAATTAAGCTCTCTGATTGCGATTAATTTTAGCTTTTATACTGCTACAAATTACCTTCTAACGGAAATAATCACTAACCTTTTACGTCTCCTCTTATATTAAAAATATTTTTATGACTTCTTTTGAAAAAGGGAATAATTCCACTAAGAACTTTCCTAACTGTCTTAGAACCCTATATGTATGAATATAACATGTGTTTTGGCAAACAAATAAAAATTTAACTATTTTTATTTGTAATTAATAGTTATTGTTTATGTTGTTGTTGTCGTTTTCTTCCCGCAGGGAAGGAATGAAAGTTGCCATTGCCTGTGAAACAGCTTAGACTTTTTAACGATAGATGGTGACACCAACTATCTCCACCGTCACAATTATGGCATGGAACTGAAGGAGAGGGAAATAATCTCCAGCCCCTGCACTCGTGGTTTCTGCTGCGACCGCCCACAAGACTTTCGGACCCACTGATTTAACGAGCACTAATTCCTTCTATACTCGGTAGTATTTAGTGGCATCGGGCATCGAACCCAGGCCCTCAGGTCTGGAGTCCGATACTCTAACCACTAGGCTATCCACGGCCCAATTAACTGTTATGTTTTACTATTAAGGTATCCGAACACGTTCAGAGTACTTTTTAACAAAATAGCATACTAAAACATTATAAATGATTTTTTAGGACTCAATATCAATAAATATTACAATTTAACTGTCAAAATTTAAAATAAATTACCTAAATTTTACAAAAATCACAATTATAAGTGAAATTTTAGCAATCTTTTTGAAAAACTTCAAAGCAGTTAGAGAAAAAAAAAGTAATAAATATGTATTAGTAAAAGTTTTACGAAAACAAACTAGATGCATTTCTCTAAAAAATGTACTAAAATTTTAATTTTTTATTAAAATTTGAAAATTTTAGAGCTGATTGAGTAAACATTTTAAGAAATATTACTTTTTTTTATGAGACTATTATTAAAATAACAAGTCATAACTCAAAAAGTATTCATGCAATAAGAAATATTTTAGTACATTCTCTAGAAAATAACGTAAACATCAGGTTTAAAAAGTTTTATAGAAATACATTCGTAATATTTTCAGTTATCAGACTCTTCATGATAGATTTTGAGCAATTTAAATGTCCACTTCTGGTAGATCAAAAACCCAGTTCCGGTTTTTCTAACTTTATAAAATTGTTTGTAACTTGGCCTCTAGGTAGTGTAGAAACAAAATTAAGTATATTTCGTAAAGTCAGAAGATAACTCTATTCAATAAAATAAAAAACAAAAATATCTGAGTTGACTGAATTTGGTCATTTTCAAAGTTTTCGGATACCTTAAAGATCAAATCCATTAAAATCATTTTTAGCTTTCAGACACATATGGTATAGTTTATTAAACTTATACAAAAAAAATATCTTAGAAAACACAAAAAACTTTTACAAAAAGAAAAAAAAGAAAGATAGAAAATAATAGAAAAATAAAGGAGCACGATGTCAAGTGGAGGCTTTAAAAGCGCTTAAGAGATGAAAAAGAAAAGAAATTTTTCCTATTGTCCTGGTCAAATTTATCTTATAAAAAAGAAAACACTGAAATCCTTTTCGATTCAAGTGAAAGTGTAATTCTCCTGGACTGATTTGACAGAAAAGAAAGTGTGTTCTATGTATTTTCTAATTTCCTAATAGATTATTCCATCCATCTGAACAATTCAAGTACAATCAAAAAGTGAAGGAGCGAAAAAAAAGCATAGTAAAATTCCTAAATGGAGGAGGAAACATGTTTACATTTCCACATACATTCGAGTCTCATTATTGCAGCAGAAATTTAAATAAATACAATTTGAACAACCCCCTAATTTTTCGATCTTTATTTTTTGAGCTTCATTTGTTCAGGTAACCAGAAATAGAGATAACTCTAAAGTCGAATTTATTTAGCTTTTTCCCAAAAAAACTGGTTTCCTTTCTGAACGATCAAATTTTTACGAAATAATTTTGAAAGATTTTGATTGAAATATGGATTTAAAAATATCGTAGAAAATACTCTTGCACGTTTTAATATCTGGAATTAAGGAATGTAAATGTAAGTTACATAATTCTGATATGTAATGTTTGCTTCATTCTAAATTATAATTAGTGCTAATTTTTCGCGTAATCTAAAAGTTTAATTAAGAACAGAGATCTCAGAAATAATCCTCCCCTTTTGACAGTAGTTTTAAAAATGGGGAGAAACTTGTTTTCATTAAGCAATGCAAAAGTTTTAAAATGATGTTAATCAAACAATCAAAGCACCTCAAATTTTAAACTTCATTTAAAAGCTAGTTGAAAATTAAACAATCAAATAAAAATTCATGTAGATATTTTACACTTTCCAATACATTTAGGAAGAGATAAAACGTTGTCCTTCTAAGAAGCCCGGATTAGACCTGGGTTTTTTATAAAGCCTTCCTAATCCTTTTAGTAAGCTTTCGAATAACAATATATGTAAACGTATTAATTTAAATCTTTTTATTTTTCAGTTTTTAATTCTGGTAAGAACATTTAATAGAACTACTATTTTAGTAAACAAAATAACAATTTCATACTGTATTTTTTCAATATATGGGCATGAAGTAAACTATGAAGTAAAATACTTTCATAGTTTTACACAGTTTTTACGATGGAACCAATTATGGGACTTACAAAATTATCTCTTTTGTACAAATTAAAATTTATAATCCATAAGAATTTTTCAAGATTCTTTTTTTTTAAAACTTTTTTTATTTCCTCCAGAACATTAATTTGGTGATATAGTTTAAATCGAGTTATTTCATCATAATTCACAACTAAAACAACCATATAAATTTACGATGGAAAATCTCGCAAACTCTTTTTCAAATTGTATGCTATAGGGGAACCGATAGGTATTTCGATTTCCATTTTCAGAAAACACCTTAAATTTAAGTGAATTAGCTTTAGATAGCACATTAAAATATGTATTAAATAATGATTATATAATTTCGCAGAGCTTATGTATTTACTTTCTTTTCATTCTTATTCCTCTTTGTAAATAATGCAGTAACGTATTGAGACAAATTGAAGTGCCATTGAAAAACCTCAGAGTAGATTGTACGACATCGCGTATTGCTGAAGAGATTTGCTCATTTCCCTCAGGCGATTGGTGCATTGATTGATCACCGAAACAAATTCCCCAATGAAAGGCTATTGATTGGGTTCTTTGTTTCGTCCCCTTGTTAACTCAATCATTGCGTTTGTGATTGTTTTGAAGGAGTGGGTGGTTTTCTCATTAAAAGACCGCGAAGCCGAAATTCCACTTGGGTAGTATAATGGTGTATTCTTTGAAACAGGGGGCAATTAGAGTATCGTGATTCAATTCTTATGCAATTTGGATTCTATACAGATTCAATTGATACATTGGAATTCATTGCAAAGTTTATTGAGGACTAAGCTCAATGAGTCTATGTGTTTTAAATTTTGTTAATGGTTAATTATAGATAAATTACAAGAAAAATAATTGTAACAAGCAAGACCTTTAAAGGATCTATAATGTTGTATGCATGGCAAAAAAAAAATCCTACATGATTTGAAAGTTTAACTCTTTGTGCGCTGAATTTTTAACAAAAAAATGCACTAGAGTAAGATAATTACAAATATTTTAGATAAACCTCACAAAACAATAACTATTAAGCAAAAAAATTATACATATTCATTTCATTAATTAACATATTAATATAACATGTTTCAAATAAAATGTATCCATATTTTTTAAAAATAAGTGGTGCATATTTTGTACCTCTCCGCTTCAAGCAGCATTATATAGTTCTAGAAACATGATTTTTTCTTCTCTAAGCACAGTAGAACTTTGCAGACGCAACACATCCAGTATTTTATAGATAGAAAATAAATAAATATACACCATCAACTTGTATCATTTTTCATCCTATATATTAAAACAATTTAAGTTTTTCCTTATCTAATGTTATAAGCTTAATTTTAGTTTAATCCTAATATACCAATTACTAATTTTAATTTTAAATGTTATGTTCTGTCCACTAATTTATTTTATCTAATTTTGATTTAGTCAACATATATAATAAATGTATCAGTTGTATTTGTTTTTTCTTGAAAACGAGTGAAAACTCATTCATGACATTTGTATAGTTTTGTATGCATTATTATTTTAAAAAATTAACTTATACATACTTATAACATCAAAATATAGCTTATAAATACTTAATTTGTATCAAATGCCACTAAAATGACTTTCATTTTCACTTAAAAATACACAACACCGTCACTTTCAACAAATATCACTCAACAGACTCACAGCTGATCAACAATGATCTACTGCATAAACCAATGCTTCTCAAACTTCCAATATTTGCGACCCAATTTGCAATCATAATTTTTCTCACGTCGCTCTCCCTACAATAACTTTGAACTGAATTAAAGGAAGAAAACTTAATCGCTAAAGCTACACAAACAATATGACTTAAATGCCACCGCCGAATATAAACGTCTCGTTCAGCCAACCGGACTTATATGTAAGTCTATCCGAAGTACAATCTTTTCAGTGCACTGCTATCCATAAAATTAATTCTGAAGATTTTGAAATAAAATAAATTATAGTTTGAAAAAAAAACCTAAAAAACACGCTTTTATACTGAATCGAACTAAAAAGAAAAAAATTCTTAATAAAGAATAAAATGATTATAACGAGAAAATAAATTAAATGTAAAAAAACTTTTTTAAGAACAAGCTTTTATTTAAACGCGCTAAAAAGAATAAAATAAACTTTTCCTTTAAAACTTCTTTTACTATCAACTTATAACGTCATTACACAATTTATATGATATAAAAGCTTGTCGCAATATTTAAGTACTCATATTTACTTAGTTTGAATTTTTAAAAACCAAAATCAATCAGGTCAAGTTATTTATTTTACTTGTTTATCTACATAGGTAAATCTCGCGACAAGCTTTTATATCATATAAATTGTGTAATGACGTTATAAGTTGATAGTAAAAAAAGTTTTAAAGGAAAAGTTTATTTTATTCTTTTTAGCGCGTTTAAATAAAAGCTTGTTCTTAAAAAAGTTTTTTTACATTTAATTTATTTTTTACTTTTTAGTTATCGCTGGAGAGGTTTCTCAGCCTGTTCAACTCATTGAACGTTGGTTCGCCATCCCTGGTTTAGCTGAATTAATTCTCGCAAAAGGGGGTATTAGACTAAAAACACAATTTTTTTAAATCCGTAATTTTTAAGCAATTTTTTCAATCTTCATGCAGATTTTGGCTAACATTGTTCTACACACGAAAAAAAAAAGGTTTAGTGAGATTATCTTCATAAATGACAAAAATATTAAATATTTAATTAAAATTTTGACTATTTTTGAAAAACTTAAAGAATATATTATTTATTTGAAATATTTTGAAGATAAGGGATGTATTTCTCTAACATATTAGAAGAAAATTTTAATTGTTTATTAAAAACTTCAAAAGGCATTTAAATATTTGTATTAATCAATAAAATGCTTAAGACTAAAAACGCATTTTGTAATCAAAAAAGAAAGTTTTATCAAATAATGATAATTTTTTGCTGGACATTGAGTATCTTCTACGTAAGAATCTAGTTTTTTTTAATTGCTCAGATCATCTTTAGAAACTTGATTTTGAAAAATCAATAATTAAGTTCAAATAAAATTAACAGATTCTATTTGTAATTAAATTTAAGGGCACATGTCGTAGTGTGTGTTTAGATTACTGGTGATAAAATGAGGTATATTTAAATTACTCGTAGGCTTAAAATTAGAAAATTTCTTTAAAAAATTACTTCATTTTATTGTAAAATTATTTTTTTTAATCGAAAATATATTGCATTTCTAGATAATATTTTTCTCTTATTGTTTTCCTAGCGGATTCCTTTTTGATGGGTAAGATACATTAAAAAAATGATCTTTCCGATTCTGTAATTATTTTTTGTCTGAGTTTCATAGTTTAAAGTTAGATAAATTATTTAAAGAATTTCTACAATACTCCATCTCAGTTTAACTTAGCAGCGTTGAGAAAGGTATACACAATGTACCAATCTACTTGAAAAATAGCTCTACTTTTTTGTTTTGAATTTAAATCCAAGGAAATAGATAGAAATTTGTAAAAAAATTGGATACGTTGTAGAAATTAGATTGTTTTTACGTTGTAGAAATGTAATTATTTTTTAGACAAAGTTAATTAATACTGTCAATAGCGCAACGTTATGAAATTCCAGTTTGGCTGAAAACCGATTTTCGACGCCAACTTTTGTCATTGTTGTAACAATAAAATTATTACAAACAATGCAGATATATCCAAATTGGCGCCCAAAACTAGTTTAACGTTTTAATTAATATCTTTTTAATTAATTGCAATATCGGAATATAAATGGTCAAAACATGCATTGTCATCCAAACTAAACGTGTATACAAAATTTCAGCTCAATGGGAGGAAGATATCAGCTTCAAAATTGAGTTGCAAGATTCCACCCGAACAAATTACATACATACATACATACATACATACATACATACATTGTAAGTTAAATAAAAGCTTTTAATTAATGAATGTCATTGTGGTAAAAGCGTGGGGTGCTTTCTACTACATTTTTCCACTAATTCAGCTTTTCGGAATAGAAGTTAGAAATTATAACAATTGATACATTTATAGAACACCCCATGCTTTTACCCCAATGACATTTATTTTCTCGTTAATCATTTTATTCTTTATTAAGAATTTTTACATTTTAGTTCGATTCAGTATAAAAGCGTGTTTTTTAGTTTTTTTTTCAAACTATAATTTATTTTTCATTTTTTAATTCGAACTACAATAAAAGCGTGTTTTTTAGTTTCTTAAACTATCATTTATTCATTATTTAATTTACCCTTGAGTTTGATATTTGAAGCTGGAATTACGTGGCTATGGAATTAGTCTTGCTCTTCAATGGATATTAATTAACGGGTCTGAAGTGTATTTATTCTCTCCGTTTACGAGGCCTTGGACCGTTATATTAGACTCCGTCTCTTTTGAACAGGTCAAACAAATAAAAGTGTGTAAAGAAGAAGAAGTTCGAATTACAAAAAATTTTAATGTATCATGTTTTTTTACGGATTAAATATTATAAAATTCCTTCTTTTTGTTTTTGTTTTCTTTTTTCACATTTTCATGCATTGTCATCCATGTCCGAGCTATAGTCCGAATTTCAAGTCTCTAGCTCCTCGGAAAGTCACACAGCTTAAAATCAGTAACAAAATTCCACCCGGATAGCCATTAAAGAAAGCGAGTTATTAAAAACATGGTAATATTAATTGTCCATCGTTTTTTCACCTTTTAAACGTGTTCCTTTCATGTTAATTCGTATCATCATTTCTAAGCGTATTGCTTTATAAAAATAAAAAATATTTAGCAGTTAGAACGCAAATTATTTTTTCTCCTTTTTTTTATTTTCATTTTCAGAAAAATGTTTATATTATGGTTAGAAATTGCTAACACACACCCACCCTCCACTTTTTCAGATACAGAACACTTCTTTTGTTTGTTTTATTTCTTTTAACTGCAAGTGTATTTTATACTTGCATATATAATTAGCATTAAATTCAAAACACTTTAGGGTTACACCTTATTATTTTAGTCGCCAAATCTGGAAATGATGTAGGAAATAAATCGCCATGCCTGAAAAAAGTATATGGAACTAGTCGCCAAATTTAAAAATGATATATGCAATAAGTCGCCAAATCTGGACGTGATATATGGATTTGTCACCAAATCTGATTATCCTTATTCCTGACGATCCTGAAAAAGACAATGAAATAAAATTATGAAATTATTGTATTGTCATCGGTCCTTGACAAGTGTGTGAAATTTCGAATGAATCCGATCTTTTTAAGTGAGTAAAAATCGAGTTCTAAGATTCCGTTACATGCAAGTGAAACTTTTAAAAGCGTGTTAATAATAAAAGGACTTAGACAGTGTTTGTGTAGCATTTACTTATTTCAGAGGATTGCTTACTTATTCATTTTGTCCCCCCCCCCCCAACATATCACATACGCGCGTGCATACATGAAAATGGTGGCATTGGGGAGTGAATCGCGTTCCTTTTAATCGCATTTAAGGGATTAATTATAAATCGTACATATTATAAAGATACGAATTAGTTTTCACATATAATTTTATATAGGACAAACCCATGGTGTCACTTGTAATTATTAAATATGTTCTTAACTTAGTAATGTTAAACTAATTATAAAGTAAATTGTGGAGCACTGATACATTTGTAAGTGTATGTTTTATTTTTTATTATGTCAGAATGTATTTTGTTTGGATTTCGATGAATCGATGATAATCCATAAGTTTGTTTGATTTAATAATTTGATATGCCCCCGCGTAGAGTTATCACGCCCTCCTCCTCCCTATGTGGAAGCGCTTCATAGTTTGAGAGACGCTGGCATAAACCCATTGAATACAATGAGACTCTGACATATGTTGGAAACTTGAGTAACTGCTAGGACTTGACCTATGTGGTGGTTCAGAGAATGTACCATCTAACATCAAATTCTGAGGCATTGAACAAATAGTAAGTTTAATGTACCGCCACTCAATTAAAGGAATAAAATTTAGTGGTTCTACATATATGCCACTAAGCATGGAAGAGTTAGAAACAAAAACAAAAAACGAACTCTCTTATTTTAAAAGGCAACACTTTTTTGAATCGATGAGAAGAAAAACGGGTTAAGTTATGCAATTCAAAAATGCATTAATATGAGAAACATGCGAAGTCAAAAAAAAAAAAAAATGCTTCGACATCACAGATACAATCTTCCGGTATTCTTTCAATCTTGTATAATTTGAATTTTTAATGTTTGGATAGTAGTTGACTTGGTGGCTTAGCCCAAGCTTGCTTATTCGATCCTGAAGGGAGTTGCTTGATTATATGTTTGCGATATATATAAACAACATGTCATAAGTTTGTGGCATGTAAAAGAACCCATAAGAATCAATTTGGTTCTAATACTCTGAGGAAAATTAAATCATGGCAATAATTAGCATTCGACGAGAGGTTGAATTAAAATCATTTCAAGTGTTAAATTTAGTAGCAAAATCGTACATACATTGTTCCACCATAAAATGACTCATTTTTGTGGACATGCCTTGTCTGCAGAAGCTTAGCTGCCAAAAAGCGGCAATTTGAAAGAAAAAGTTTTAAGAAAATGTTTATGTGGAAAATAAATGCGTAACTACTTGAAATAAAAGAAAGCCAAATCTACAAAATTTCCTCAAACCATATCTTAAATCTTTTATATCTGATCTTAACCATAATTATCTTGCTTATATATATCTATCTATAAGTAGATTATATTTATCGGTTTATTTTCAAACCGAATATTACTTTTTCCACAATAAAGGCGAAGACAATTGCTATGGATTTCCTTCTTATCTAAGACTTTTATCTCGACCACAGATATACTAAAATTTAAGCGAAACACGATCAGTTAAAATTGCATAACAATATTGTCACTGTTTCACATTGAAATTCAAAGGCATCAATATGTGATAAATAAGGATATTACTTCGTAATTCATGTTCAGATAATAATTATTTAATTTGATTTAATTATTTATATTTATACATGCATGAGTTATATTGTGCACACTTTGTAGAACTGACACAATCTCATTTATAAGTATAGAAGTATAGTATATATAGATCAAAATGTTTATAGTTTTATGTCTTAAAATTTTTTTTCTTCCGCTTTCCTTTCGGTAAATTGATAAATTTTGTTCGATAATATTTGAATTTAATATTTACCCATTTATTGTTACCACGCATCTTCAGGTGCTTGTGCACCACAGACAGATAATTGCGGCACTATAAAATCATTTCCACTACAACTTTGCTTAGTTTATTTTTTTTAAGTAACGCTACCATATGACTTCGGAATTGATCTAGAATTTCATTGAATAGTTAAATTACGAAAGTAAGATTCAACGGTTTTGAGCGAAAAGTAAGCATTGATGAAAAATAATATCTTGCGTTACATTAAGTTATAACATAAAAAAATAGAGGTTATCTCTGTATTACTCCCCGACCAAGCTCTTGCAAAAAGCAGGAAATATTTCTGCGTTTTTAGCCGCATTTTTAATAAGGTTTCAGAATAAGAAGTAACTAGTAAAGATTATGCATCTTTTTCTTTCAATATCTTTTTTTTTTTATCATTTTTTAACTAGTGATTCACTACAAAAATGTTCATTCTTTCTAAATTTTAATAACAAAAAGTGTACTCAAAACACAACTGATATTTCACTTGAAGAGGTCTCACAAAAGATTCTACGCATATTTACCTAATAAACCACTTCATTAAGTAAGTAATAGCTTTCCTTGGAAAAATTGGTATAGTTACGAAAGGAAGCTTGCATTAAAATTTTTTTTATCTTAAGAGAAAACATTAAAACATAAAAAAAGAAGTTACACCTGAGTATATTATACCAATTGAAGGCGTCAACATTCTACTTTGAAGAAACAAGAGAGCTATTGGTGACAGACCTCGTGATTCTGAACCATGATCGAATGACGAGGTTGATATCTGAGCTGAAACTTCAGCTTCACTCCATTGTGAAGACCCTCAACATCGACAGAATGGCGTTCATCAGCTGTCCTACTTGTTTTGAAAATTTTCAAGTAATATGGGATGAAAATTACCAACGTTTATTGTGACTAAGCTTCTGCTTAAGATTGGATTAATTGGATGCCTTTTTTAACTCTGGATTCTATGTAGAATTAGTGACCTTTGTAGAGCCAGGTCGTCATGGTACAGAATTTGGGGTCGGTGTCGCTTCTATCGGGTCGGGTTTGAATGTTGATGGCCTGAAGAACCGACACGCGCCGGGCTGATGTACGTTAAATCTGTCCAAGTTGCGCGATAGTGGTAGTTTGGAGATTCGATTCCCAGCTATGATTTCGTCATCATCGCTTCATCGTATTTCAAAATTACGATGTCCCTTGCCAATAGAATGGGAAAAATATATGGAGTTTCACCCTATTATTAAAAATTATTCCGTTCATAGTGAATTAAAATTATGCATTTAGATTGCATTTACAATCCTAGGTCAAATCCTCTAAATGAGGTACTTTCTTAGTTTGTTGTATTGACTTAGCTTATCAGAAAAAGAGGGGATCTAAAGTAAATCATTTTCCTTCTGGTACTGATTTATTTAGTTAAAAACTTGGTGAAAAATCAAAATGAATAAGTCTCAACTTCAAGTGACGACGAAATTTAAATACATGTATTTGAGATTTTTTAAATAATATATATATATATATATATATATAGGTTTATTTTGTGTTTCCTATTGTTTTCTTCTTTGTTATTTAGGGTTTGGTTCTATATTAACGTGGATTATTGGTATAATAGGGAGTTTTATTGTTAATAATTTTCAAATGATTTATTTTAAATGGTTCATATCCAAATGATTTATTATGTATTTATTATTATTATTTGCTTTCGCTTACTCTGCAAGTTTCTTTGACTTTGTATATTTTTCACTCCAGTGGACTATACAGAAACTGTGTTATTCCGATCTTCTTAAGCTACCAATTATATTCTGTTATTTAGATTTGTATTTTTGAATTGTTAAAAGGCCTGCACTCCTGTAAGAAATATAATAAATAAGATTTTTGTGCAATAAAGACTGAATTTTCGGCTGGTTGTTTCTGAGGGAACCTCCTGCTAACTCTAAGCCGTTTCGTGCGATATCGGCTCATTTGAGCATTCTGTCAATAGCCTGTGTATTATTGTACAAAAATAAGTCTTATAACTATTTGTGTAATCATTTAGATTAAAGTAAGGTCATCGCATCATTATAATTTCGTTTTTAGATGATACAATCATTTCTGTCTTCGAAAGTGATTCTCATTTACACTTGATATATAGAGAAAAGGAGTATTACGGTCTTGCTCCATTACACTGAGAAAGAGATCCTGTGGGTACTGACATTTTCTTCAAAGGCATTATTATTATCGAATGGGAATTCAAATCCCGATTATTTGTTGCCAAATGAACATGCCAAAAACTACCCCTTCACTTGTCTTTCTTTATTGCTGCCACAATTGCTGGGATAGCTGTTCTGGACTAACATGAAGGGCTACACGGATTCTTGTTACTGCGAAAAGATAAGGAAGTGAAGATACAAGAATGTACTCTAATGTAAATGGCATTGAGCATATTATTTAGCGAGATTTTTTTCGGATCCATTGGTGTAATGCAAAGAGCTGTAAAAATGTTCATTGTCGAATGGGTACCCATACCATAATAATCGTTGAAAATAAAGTATTCAAAATGAAGAGAAGAGTTTCGCTACAATTTTCGTTAGAGAAGTCTTATTCTATTGCAGTTAAGAAATCCCTTGTTTATTGTTCTCTCTTTCATTGAACAAATGACTTTCGAATTAAAACTATTTTACTTAATTTTACAATGTGTTGGTTTTATTCATTTATTTTCAAGCAAAATGGCTTTATCTTATATGTACAAGTATGGTTTCTGTGTTCTACATATCCGTTCACTGAAATGAGCAAATTTTTCCTGCTTATCTTTAATAATTTTCAATTGCTCACAAATCAAATTTATGAAGTCTTTCCTTAGTTGAATCCAAATTCC